>JAAMPD010001619.1:0-22131 GCA_025266255.1 Trissolcus basalis | reverse complement strand
TAATTCTGGATCTATTATTACGTGATAAGTGTGTTAAAATCCTTAAATTATCTATTGAAATTTCCCCCCGAAGGGTTTATAACTGCTTGCAGTTATAAGGTGCAACTTTTTTTATATAATTTTTTTGCAGTTATAACAAAAATAACACAAAAATAGTATGAAGTGATTGATCAGACAGACATTAACAACATATTATAAAAAATTAGTCATAAAATGTTTAAATCATTATGATTAATTATCATTTGAAAAACGATAGTATCATTCTACCGAGAGTCCCATCTTAATAATATTTCAAAAACTAAACTATTTTAGTGTGTGTGTGTTTTAATTTATTATTATTTTGACANAATTTTTTTGTCAATTTAGATTTGAAATTACAGGTGACTGTACGTTAAGCGAGACGAAATGAGGGAGGTCGGATGGCGGTGTTGAAGTAGACGCGGAGGGAACTAGTAAGTGGAAGGAGGAGGTGAGACGAAGGCCAGGCCAACAAACCGAGGGAGTGAGTGACGCACCATACGGACGAGCCATTTAAACTTCTCATCCCCTAAACTACGCGCCTGTCCGCATTCTGACTTATACTGAACATCGTTCAACCCGTCGGATCTTGCTTCACCCTCTTACCCTCTCACTCAGCCACTCAACATTGGCTATTATATACGTTTGACATCCGCCACTTTACGTCGGCCAAATGTTGTTAACATTAAACGTGTTACGTGCATCCAAGCACCGCTTGTTTTCTACTTATATAACCTACTCAAAATCTAGTTTTAATATCTCTACTGATTTAAACAATGTTCATACACTTTTTTCAAATTAAATATACTTCTTTCCACTTGAAACTTATAAACAATCAATAATATTCTTTCAATTAAATTTTGTTTGACAAAATTTATCAGACAGAAAACGTAAATTTATCATTCGATTTTTGATAAAATTATTTTTTCAAAATTGATAGATATTTAATAAAAACTCCAACTCACAAGATTTTCCTTCGTAAGTGGATTGTATATATTTCTCACAGTTTATAATTTTCGTCCCTAAATGATGCGATCACAAATAAAACATCGATAATACATTAACTACATTTCACAAACTACACAAATGAAATTAAATACTCGAAATCGCATTTTCATCCGATGATTACTATACCGATGGGTTCTTGTATTAATTACAACCCGACCCTTTAATTAGCTCGGCGCTTCATTGATGTAAATTTATATTGACTGACGTGAGCGCGCTAAACATTTATCGGTCATTTTGGGAACGAAAATTTACAGCCCGATTATACCCCTACGATGCCTCTCTGATTTTTGTCCGATTATGTTTCGGTGCTCTCAAATTGGTTGGACAAGTCCAACACCCTTTTAATCTGCTTCGATCGTCGATAAATCCAGCCCACGGTTTCGTGGCAAAGTTTCTTTTCAAACTTCATTACTGACGCGCCAATGTCTCAGATGCCAGAGACCGCAACGCAAGTTAACTTAATACAAAGCCAACTCTGTAAGCCCATTCGAAATATTACCCTTCGAAAAGCCATTCGCTTAATTGTCTGCCGCAAAAGGATACACGCAACTTTTCGATAATGCACGATGAGCTTTTCTAACGCTTTTGTCTTGATTAGTTTTGTCCTCAGATTGGACACAAAACCTCTACTTGTTGCCATGCAAAAAAAAAAAACAAAACAAAACAAAAACAAAAACAAACAAAAACAAAAAGATGAAGACCGAAAAAGATCTCACTTATTAATTCTTCTTGTATGCAACACGTGTTAAGAATTTGTTATCCGCAAAATTTGTAAAAGAAGTTGTTTGAATGTGGAAGTCAAACCGCAAGATCCAGCTTGAGGTTGGCATTACAATTGCTGACTCGGATGTTTTAATGATCTAAGGGATCTAAAGTAGTTAGCAGATATAAGAGTGCGAACAGAAAAAAAGGCACGAATAAAAATTGTCTCGTAACACTGAAACAGTTATAACAGTTTGCTGACATAAACTTTTTCTTTGAACAAGCAATTTACATTTTCTGATAAAATTTGTATTACAAAACTGAGTGTAACATTTGCAGTTAATAGAATTGTTACACGTGTACTAAAGTTGTACAAAGTGCAACTGAAAACTGTTGTAATACAGTTGGGAAGACACGAGTCGAAAGATTCAAGGGTGAATTTTACGAAAGGGGTTAAAATCCGTAGCATCAGATGTGCCAGCCAGTGGCTCGAATGTTAATCCAAATAACACAAATCGCACTCGTTTAAATTACCCCCTTTTAGGGCTTAAATAAATCTTCCATTCTTTTTTCATGAATGTCTCGTTTCACTTTTGTCTCTAATTTTTTTTCTACTGGAATTTTGTGTAATGTGAATGATTTCAAAGTGAACAGATTTTAGAACTAACAAATTTTTCTAAAACAAAAAGAAACAAAAAAAAGTTGTGTCCAAGTTTGTCATCCTTAAAAGAACTATTATCGAGAAAGTTTGATTTCCCTTATATCGTGAAAAGAAACCATCATCGCCTTCAGGGGAGAGGCTTACGAGATAACATATAACGCGCCGAGAAGGATTATGATTCTCAGAAGTTTGTGTCGATTTCTCGCATCTGTGCACACCGCCAAGTTCCTTCGTCAGTCTGCTCCACTTAAATCACTGCAGGATGACATACGAAAAGCCCCTCGAAGTTAAAGCTATTAGGACAATTATTTATAAACAAACTTATATTCATCCCTTTATTAATCGTGTCTAATGAAATTCCATGACACATATTGAGCCACAGTTTATGTAATCAATTGCTCATTAGAAATCATAATACAAATATTCCAAATTTAAACCTTATAGAAATTAAATTCAGACGTATTCAATTTAAAATAAAGTTTTAGTTCAGAGGAAAAATTATTCCACAACCTGATGAATTCAATTGAATATTCACGGTATAAGGATAGGTTTCTATTGAATTGGATTCTTTCTGCCCGTCAAAAAATGATGGAAACATTAGTTTCTACAAATACATTTGATAGGGAATTCCAACTTCGTTGACAATGTCAAATTGATGAACGTGTGCATCCAGCAATTAATCATGCTACAGTGCTAGAAGTGTTAATGAGCATAATAATTGGCACAGTTTAAAACTGCTAAAGAACTCATTAAACGTGACAATAATGAGGAACATCGAGTCCATCATTTGGGCGGATCATGTGTCTCCAGGTGAGCATTCTCGAGGGTATAACAATGCTCTAAAATTGCAGTGGTGGTTGTTGGTGTACCATTCAATCCAAGTGTCATCATTTTGCAAACACGCGATGAACTTACCATTTCGTATGAACGAATATTATTGCTCTTATGATGCACTGTATTTTTTATATCCACTAGTATTTTTTGGAAGGATCGCGAAAGTTATACTTGTAATACACTTAGATAAATGTGGTATGAAAATTTACTATGTTTTATGGTAGTTTGGGAATTTTTGACAGAAAAGTAATAAATTTACTGTTTCAGTTCAATTTTAGTCTTAAAAGTATTAAGTTTTCCTCTTAAAAATAGTAAAATTATTACTTTCCTGTCAAAAATTCTCAAACTATCATAGAACATAATAAATTTTCATACCACATTTTTCTAAGTGTAATTTTTCTAGTAAGTAATTTTCTGACATAAAATATTAAGTTGATCTTACCATTTTAACAACGGAGGAGGTTAATCAGAAAAATTTACTTGACAGAACGGAATAAAAATTTGACAAAATATAAAATTATGCCAAATTGGCACTTTTAGAAAAATTTAAACAGAAGTACATTTTAAAGAATTTTATCTCCAATTTTCGACAAACAAACAATATCATACGATTCTGGTATAAGATCAACCACAAAATCACCTTAAATGTCTTCAAACTGTTTTCAAAAAAAACTTTCACAATTATCCTGAAAATGATTTTGAAACATTTTGAGAGGAGCTAATATAAATAAATGATAAAACACAGTTGTTCCTATTTTTTTAAGTTGAGATTTCATTGACAAATTAAGTGACGGACATTGCGTTATAATACTATCTGTCTATCATCAGAGTATTCTGTATTGAACGAATTTGAATTTCGATGCAACAGCAGACATCAATGTAGCATTTAAAAATCACAATTAATAACAAGATTGTGATAAGATACACAAATTTATGAATATATAAAAAAAAAAATTTAGAAAACAAAAATGATGAATGGTCAGTAACCTTCAGTTCAATCAAGTTTGGACAATTCACTCTAATGAACTTATGTTGTATGGTAGTTTAGGAATTTATAACAGAAAAATATTAATTTTGTTATGTTTAGGAGGAAAAATAATTATTTACAAGACTAAAATAAAACTGAAACATAGTAAAATTATTATTTTTCTGTCAAAAATTTCCAAACTACCATAGAACATATTAAATTTTCATACCACATTTTTCTTATTGTGCATTATGATTTTACTCCTATAGTGGAGATAAATAAAATGAAGTTTTGGCCGTCTGAATACTACACTTAAATTTTGAATTTTGAAATGTGTTAAAAAAAATTTGTATTTTCAAAAGGTCATGAATTATGTTCATTAGCAAGAATAACATTCGATATTTGGCTGTTACCGTGCTAATATCAAACGCACGATAAAGAAGAAAGAGAGAATAATTAATTAAAAACCCCAAGTTTTAAAAGAATGATGAATATAATTTGTAAATGAAGAAGAATCTTAGAGCTTGTTTCAGAGATAAAAATAGTTTTCGCACGTAGATATAATAAAAAAAAAGCATTGCTCAAATCTGGATTTACTCACCGTTTTTGCGATACTCAACATTGTTGTTATGACGCGTCCAAAATCCTCGATATTTGTTGGTACTCTTTTTTATTTTTTGTTTATCTGTTGTTTTTTAATCTGTACCAGACAAAGGGAAAAATCATGGAGAAATCCGCTAAAAGTATAATACTTCTCGTTAACGAGAGACATCGTAACATTTCGATACGTGAGTAATGATGGACTGTCGTTTCATCGAAACATTCGTGCACGAAATGTCAATGTGCGGAGTGGATTAAACAAATTCCATAATACTCGCCGATGCGATTTCAGCCGAGGCATAAACGTGTACGCGTGGATAACATTTTTTATGTCGGCATTGCCTGGCATATTTACATGCGAGCACATTTTATAGTTTCACTATGGCCCTTTTTACCCTTTTTTTATTCCAAACGTGTTATTTCCCACGGAAATGTATGTACACTTTTTAAAGCTGGGCATTCCCAATGCATGTTACCATCTATCACCGGTGTGATTGATGGTTTCATTTGATTATACATTCGAATTTTTCTTTATTTTTACATTCATTCATTATTATAATGTTTTGTCAATCTACTTGATAACTTTATTTAATAATATTGTTAAATTCTGATCTTATCCTTCACGGACGAAAATATATACTGAAAATTAAAACAAATTTTTTTTCTAAAATAATTTTTAGAATAAATAATAGAATAATTTTTTTTTTCTAATAAATATATTTCCGGCAATACGGACTATATATGGTATATATATTTTTTTTATAAATACCATTATATAAATGTATATAAAATATAAAATGAAATATAGATTTCTAACAATTTATAAAAAGGGGCAATACGGCATATAAATTAAAATATATTTTACTGTTTATATTTTCGTCCAAGGGGTATATATTTCAAAAAATAATTCTTATCGTTTTCTTAAACATGAAACAATATATCTGATCAAATTTGTTATATATAATATTATATTTGTTTGATTAATTTTATATTCATTAACCTTTCAATTTATGCAAGGGAAATCAGTGAAACAATATAAGTTTTTAAATAAATATAAGGTAAGACAAAAGAAAAAAATTTGGTGTTCTGTGAAAAATCAAAGTCTGATTTGCACCCTCTGTGCGAAAATCGTCGACTGTCAGTTATCTGACATTCTCGGGCGAATGCATATACATGGCATCCCCCGCTTCTTTCATAATTTTATTCATTTTTCTTGGGTGCTGAGTCGTTGACGATCCGCGCGGCTGGCGTGTCTGTTTGCCTATGGAAATGCACGAGAAATACTCCCGGATCCGTCCATCCTGCTGTCTCATGCATATCTCGCTTCCTCTGCCGTTGTCTGAATATTATTAGTAATTAGCGCACAAGAACGTCGGTCTCGTTCGGCTATCAATATCCATGTGCTTACTTTTCTCATCTGGCTGCGACTGTGGTCAAGCTTTTTTGACAGCCCCCTCCCCGGTTCCTCTACAGGAATACATTATTTGTAATTAATGAAAAGAACGATCGCTCGACACAACGTCGCTTCTCTGGATAAATATATTCTCGCCTCAGCTTCTTTGCAATTGTAATGTACTTTTCGTTCACTTTGCGACGGCTGTTTTTACACTCAGACCGCGGAAGAACCAACAGATTGATTGTTCAACTGATACCGTCTGATCAAAAATCCTTCCAAGAATAAATTTGCAAAACTTTCATATAGTTTGTTTTTACAAATTCATATCATAAGTATATTCAATTTCTTTGAATTAAATTGTAAGAGATCATTCATCAAATAAACACAATCCACGTTCTTTCTTTACTTTGAGCATTTTTTTATCGTTTTACTTTTTAAAATATTTTGAAACACAAAAAATTCAACGATTTTTAATTTTACTCATCGAACAACAACTTTGAAAATACAATGAGAAAATGGAAGATCTATAATGATACCTCGATCAAGCATTAATTATATTTTTGAAAATTAGAGAGTTGTATTTAATTTTTAAGAAAGACAAAGAATTTCATCTTTTTATTGTTCTAAAGTTAGTTTGCCTTCAAATTTTTCGCGCGAATTATAGAAAACTTAATTATCAACAGGACATCTTTTAATTTGTAATAATGAATTTCGAATAGATGTTCGTTGTCATTTTTTGTATGAGGTTTTACCTTTCTTTAAATTTAAAATTTAAATTTAAATTTAAATTTGCTTTAAATTTCAGCGACATTAAATTAAATAAAACCAAAACATTTTTTAATTATCTGGTCTGACGGATTTTCTGACGTGCTGCGCGCGCCCTCATGTCTAATGTCGACAAACTTCTAAAATTTTTGAAAAGAAACTTGAATAAATAGTCCTCTTAAAAATTAAATTATATTTCTTCAGGACGTCATCAACTTTTTGAATAGGGGATGCATACATTCATTATAATAGAAGAGAATATATGAAAATGTTTTGTTCATTTTAGATTTTATCCGAACCTTTTTGTGGAAAATAAGAGGGGAGGGGGAGGTACGGTTCTAGAATATGTGCCTACTTTACGAAAAGAGGGAGGTGAGTAGGAGTAAAATTAAAATGAAGCATGGAAGAAAGGGTTACATTTCGGGCTACCACTAATAAATTTACATTTATTTTCATACGAGAAATAGATAAAAGCTTTTGTAAACAATAAAAAACAAATCAAAACAATACAAAAACAAAGATGATCCTTTAATGAATTCCGATTTAATGGGAAATATTTTTTTGGCATGAAATAACGAATAAACTGAAATGCGAGCTTGAAAATACAATGTTCAATTCATCTAATTTAAACTGCATACCGAATATATACTATATGTATACGTATCTGTAGAAAAACAGAAGATCGGAGAAGTTGTTTGTCAATGTGAGCCTAATTTCGGATGAATTTTATTAATTATGAAATTTATTCCGAACGGACTTCATGTCAAATGATGTGATATTTTTGTCAGTCGGAATTCTCTTATTTTATTATCGCTTATCCAAAAATGAACCCTGGTCGATGCTTTTTCATCTTTGCACATATTTTCTCATCCAAATATCTAAATCATTATATTAATGCCCTGTTAATATCAATCTGAACTCAACAAAAAACAAAAAACAAACCAAAAACCGAATGAATAATAAAAATGTGTATGAGTTTTATATAACATAAATTCAATTCAAAAATGATGTATAATAAACATTATAAAATGTGAATACATGTTTGTTTATTAATAAAATAATAATAATAATTTAATATGCATAAGAAGTAGAACAAATAAAAGAACATTGAAAATTCACTTTTTTTATTAAATGTAATTGAAGAATATGAATAATTTTTTTGTGAAAAAATAATACAAATATAATTGCAAAAAAATGGAAAAACAAAAAAAACGTAGTTGTAATTTTATATTATATTAAAAAAATAATTATAAAAATTAGACTGAATAATACAGGTTAATTTCTGTTTAATAATAATATTATTATTAATAACAATAATGTTTATTTCTGTACCAGCAAGGATTAGAGTGGAATATATCGTGACTAAAAATAGGGACATGGAATATATATGCAGAGAAGTTAAAAATGTGCTAGCAAAGCGGTATAGCTTAACACCCTCGTAAACCGACAAGTGAGCGTGCAAATCAGGCCGTTATGGAAAACAAAACAAAAAAAACCAAGTGACAAAAATTTGTGTTTACCACTTACTGCTCGCGCAACCCGAGCTACTCGCTTTCCGCGTCTGTACAAACTTTTTCAAGGATCTCGATCAGATAGGGTGTTCACTCCTGATCCGTGCATCGCTGATGTTCAAACACAATGAGTGTAAACTACTCTTCTATCCATGCAAATTTACGTCTCGTTTTGCAACTTTGTTTTACGTCTTGTATCTGTTTGTCTTTTCTCTAAATTTGTTTTCTGCACTCCGAGAGAAATTTATTTGAAATCTCATAAATTTATTTGTACATGAACTTAATAAATGTTTGTTAGGTTATTATCCCAATAAAATTTATTAAATTTAACTAAAAGTTAAAGTTAATAAAGTTAATAGATTAAAAAAAAAATTCTTCCAATGATTGTCTCAGTGTGATTACTATTTTTTTTTCACTCAATCAATTAAGTGATTAATTAAGATAAGAATCGAAATTTTTCTGCGATTTTTTATCGACTGCACGTATATACAATTCGGGATAAGATAAAGTGTAGATGACGTATAACAATCTATCTTATCAATGCGATTAAATTCTCGACGTTTTTTAGCGTTCGAGTTTGAAACAGAGATTATGATTTTTGTCCTCAATAAAAACAGGCCACAATCTGATGGGGATCGAAGTAATGAGAGCTCGTTTGCATCTATCACAGACGGAAAATGGTTTATGAAACATCATTCGACAAAAGCCGACGTAATCGTTACAAGCCACCATGAGATGTCACAAAAATTCCATCGAGTGGATTTCTCCGAGCGCGGCGAATGAATTAAAAGAATTTGCCATAAAAACGACAAGTTCTCCGACCAAAAAAAGAACAAGTGGCTGACGCAGAGGGCGCTATTGTACCCTGGCCAATATTAAAATGCCAGTGATTGATGCGTGTACCGTGCACCGTTTTGCTTTCCAGAACACCAACCATTGGCAGCTTGCAAAAGCCACCTTACTGAAAATACGAGCCTGTCATAACAAGCTAATATTGCATCTTCCTTCTCTCTCCGGTGTCACCGTCACTTTATCCCTTTTAGCGCGGTTCTCTCTCCTCATTTCATAACCAATTCTTCAAGAAACAAGAACCACAAATAGGATCAATTATTTTTACCCAAATTGTGTCACATAAAAAATAAATAAACAATCAAAATAACAAACTCTATATTTGTATAATGTTTCGAATTCGAACAATTCTGAACATTTTTTTAATTTTAATCAGTGTCCAAGTTTCTTCTAATTTTCAATAATTTTTTTAATTATTTTTTTAACTCAATTCAATTTAAATTATCAATAAGACTTATTTAATTTTATTATAATAAATAAACAATAAAAATAACCATTTTTTAACTTTTCAATGTAACAATTTCTAATTTTTGTTAAACCAATTTTGAGACAAACAGAATATTGCGTAAAGAATATTGATGAATTAAAATATTAAAAGTATCGAATTGTACGAAGTTTTTGTACCAGTGAATCAAGCGCCTATTACAACATTTACGATAAAGCAGAAGCATTGACAGAGAAATGACTGCGCAGAATTAATCGTTCGGTGATGTAGCTGATGATAGTTGGTGCTCCGAGCTGGCAACAGCCCAGGTTGTCGATTTCAGGGGTGGCTTATAGGTTAATGTAACCTCGTTGATTACAGATCTATGCGAAAGTTGGATTTCCAACAACTCGATCGGAATAACATCGTTTGTTTCCTTCGCTTTGGCAAAATAGCCACTTTCGGGTATCGTAGTTTGTATAATGAGTTTTAACGTAAAATCCGCCGTATAATTCGCACTTCTTGTTGTACATTCTAAAACCAGGCGATGTATATTTTTCATTTTGAAATAACCTTCTCATAGCGATTCAATTGAAAAATGAAAATATTTTACTAGCATAGTATTATTCCAGTTGGCGAATTATCAAGCTGGAATTTCGTGTAATAAATTCTAACATCTTTCCCTAGCCACATTTCACCCTTATATTGTTACATGGACAAAGAGCTTTACTATGGTTGACTTGTACTATGCGTACTTTCCTTCCCTACGCGCACGTCAAAAGTCTACATTCATTCGTTCACAAAAAATTATCTATGACTCTGAGTGAATTTTTAAAATAGTTTATTTTTCAATCTTGTATCCCAAAAATCTTTTTCAAGAATAATTTACATAACATAATCTTTGATTTTTTTTTAACATTTACAAGACAAAATAATTATTCTGTTAGAAAATTTACTTATCATAAAAAAAGTTTGTTAATTATTTTTTGTATCTGAAAATATTTTGTTAAAATTTTCATTCCGTTTTTAAAAGTTTAGCACAAGTTTAGATAATTTACAAATTGTAAAAAAAATTGTTTCAAGAAATATTTTTTAAATCTGAAAAATATTTTGTTAAAATTTTCATTTCATTTTTAAAAGTTTAGCACAAGTTTAGACAATTTACAAATTGTAAAAAAAATTTTTTAAGAAATATTTTTTATATTTGAAATGTTTTAACATGTTGATTTCGTTTTTAAAAGTTTCGCACAATTTGCAACGCAAAAATCTAAATCTTCCTTCGGTTGATAGATATCATCGCCTATATCAGTCGGGTCGACTATTTTTCACCGGGCAAGATTTACGTGTGGGTGCGGAAACACAACATAATCACGATGCGTTATTACCTATTTGTCGAGGTAGCTTCTGTCGCTGGTCGGAGTGTATGTTTGGTAACGGAATTGGCGGTTGCTAGTCGCAATCCACATAAGCCCAGCACACACGATAAGCGGCCCGATAACACACGAGAATCCCTCGCGTATAACATGTCCCCTAACCCGACTTTAAATTTCCCGGCGGTTTCTTTAAAATTGGGTCTTGGCCTCGTGAACACCCACTCCTATTGTTTCCATATTCAAAATTCAGGAGGCCTTCAGATTTAAAGATTACTGGCTTGTGATAAAACCACCATTTACTGCAGACTATGTGCTTACAATCTGCTATCCAATTTTATCGGTTGCACGATTTTTTTTCTCATTTTCTCATTTTTAGTTTGAATTTATTTTTAATTTTAAATTGATGATAAACTTTGATAAGTAAAAAGATTAAAACTGTTTTTTTTATTTTTACAACACAAAATTCAGTGTTTAAGATAAACAATTCAAAATTTAACGAGCAGAAAATATCAACAGATTGAAAAATCAATTTCAAATGGTATGTGTTTCGGGGAGTATTTTTGAAAGAATGAAAATCAGTTAAATTTTGATAGTTCTAATTTTATCAATTTATAATAAGACGGAAATAAATAAAGACATTTTATAAATAACAAAAACTTAGATAGATGATTATGTATACCTTATCACGATTATTTATTAATGACTGTCGAAAAAATTACTATCATATAAAAGAAAATAAAATAACAATTTGAATTATATTTTTTTATTATCTTATCAAATAATCAGTTCAATCATTGCTGATTCTTGGCATATGAGTTTGTTTTTTAGTTAAATTTTATATGAACAAAACTATAAAAAATATCTTTTGTTGTAACAGTGATGAATAAAATTAGCGATTTTTCTACCACTCAGAAGTTTCGAAAAATATTTATCAAATAATGATAAAAACATGAAACTTTATTATCATTTATTTGTTTCTTTAAAAATAAAAAAGTCACATTTTATCAATTTGCGAATTGATGTATTTAATTATGCCGTTAATTGTATTATCATATAAAATAAAAATGGTAATACATTTTATCATCATATCGGAGAATTATTATTTTAACATGTATTGTAATTTGACCGTTGAAAGATTTTTGTTCATTAAGCGTTAATTGGTGTCATCTAAAAATGCTCGAGTACAAAATTGGTCAAAAAAATCGAAAACGTTCCCCTGTCTGAGCAATTCTCGTCAAGCTACGCTTATTGTAACACTGGAATTGCGTGGGGGGGAGCACGTTAGCTCCACAATTTCACAGTCAGAAGCAATTTATATATAATACAAGATAGAAAAGATCATTTTAATAGGATGGAACTTTGTAAGCAAATATTTCAAGATGAGATGAGCCCATTAAAAATATGTTTAATAATATCTCTTGTTTTTTCGTCTGGTTCAACTGCACAAGGTATGTTTTCTATTAGAAACTTTTTAAAATCGGAACTCGTTATTCGTTAGATTTCTTTTCAAACTTTCATTTGAAATTATTCATTTAAAAAATTTTAGACAATTTTCAACATTCAACATATTTTTAGAACTCTTTATTTTTTGGTTTAAATCTTTGACACATACTTTTGAAGATTAAAATAATTTTCAACAAAATTTTTAACAAAAATTTCAAAATAGATAAGGTTGTTATACTAAATTGTAAAAAGGTTAAATATTAAAGTTATGTTAAATGAAAAAGAGAACCCTGAAAACTCTAAAAAGCATACAAAAAGAAAAAAAGAATAAAATTAAAGTTAAATCATTTTTACTTAAAATAAAAGTAAATAAATTTCTTTAATGGTCTCTTCTAATTTTTTTATCATTTTATATAACACTATATTTGTATAATGTTTCAAATTTGAACAATTCTGAAAATTTTTTTAATTTTCAATCAGTGTCCAAGTTTCTTCTAATTTTCAATAATTCTTTTAATTACTTTTTAACTCAATTCAATTTGAATTATTAATAAGACTTATTCAATTTTATTGGCTATTTAAACTTGAAACTAATGGAAAAAAAATACGAATACAAAATTTCAGATCCCACTCTGCATACGTGCATACAAAATCATCTGACGATAAATGATGCGCCATATCTGGTATCAATTGTGGACACATCATTTGAACTTCAGCCTTTAAGCAATCAATACTTTATGTGCTCAGGAACTATCATAAGCTCACGAATAGTTCTAACAGCATCATCGTGCATTGCGATAGATCAACGTCTTGAATCATGGCGTGTTCGTGCTGGTTCGACGTCACCCTTCAGTGGAGGTATTTTGCACAATGTGATCCACAAAATTCTCTACTCTCAGAAGAGGAACGTTGTCCAACCCGGTCTACTGTTCGTGGATCCGCCTTTCAACTTTGGTTTTGGAATAAACGAGATTTCTGTTGATGGAAGTTTTGACTTTCTCACTCCGCATGAAAGAGGCAAAGTTGACTTCAGAAAAATCGAAATGGTGATGTTCAACCAAACGAGACTGCTAGACGAAGAAACTCAACCAAGACTAATACGAGTTGTGAGGAAACAAGAGGAGCCTGAGGTTTGTTTATCATCGACACTGGCGCAAATTCGCCGAACCAAGTGCGATCAAAAACGCGAGAGCACACTCTGTTTGAGAGATCCTTTGCACAAAGACGACGGGATTGCAAGAAAAGCTCAGCTCGGTGCCCCAGCAATTTGCAACAACAAGTTAGTCGGCTTTTGTGCCGGGGGTTATTATTATCAGACAATTAATTGCGCGCACTTGTGGTTTTATCGGTTCTGGATTAGGCATTTCTTGACAACTGATCCAAACAATTTTGGTACTTGAACGTTATATCCATTTGTGATTGTGATCATCAGATTAAAATTTCTTTTGCGTTTCACTTTTATCATTGTTTACATTTTCAGCCAATTCAATTAGTTCAACGTCAACAAAACTATATTAAAAAAAAAAAAAAAAACNTTTTTGTTTCACCAATTTATATAATTTTAAAATTATATACAAATTGCTAAATATTTTGTACGCAATTTTTTTTCAAGTTACTCAACTTTGATAATAAACTAAATTTTCAGTTTGCACTTCATTTCATTGTTTACTCATTTTTTGTTGTTAAACGATTTAGGGAAGATTAACTACAAAAGCTGTATATTTTTTTTGTTCCTCGTGAATTCTGACTAGTCATTTTTCATACGCGGTTTGAAACTTCGGGTGCGGAAAATATCTTTTTTGTTATTATTAAAAGCCTGCGAAGCTTTTCGGCTATTTGTTGTCCACGAAGCTGGATAACTCTGAGATATTACGCAAGCGTGTAAACAGGATGACAAACGTTGGGCGCGAGCTCTCTGCGGCGGTGTTCGTCGCGTGCGTGAGCCCACGCATTCGCGCCTGCACGTGTGTTACCGCGGCAATATAGAAGATCATATGTCATGCACGGGTCTCCGTGCAGCACTGCTCTTTCGCGCATTTGTACAGAGGACGCCGGCTTTGTCCAAACGTAAGCCCCCTGTCACCAGACAGAGACAGACGCTAACCGCAGATTGAATTCCAACCGCTGAGAGATGTGACTCGCAAAAACGAATAAGCCAAATCAAACAAATCGTAAGGGCTTGTTTGCGGTGCGCGACAATATTTTGTCTCATCTCTCTTTCTCTTTCTCTTTTTTTTTTTTTTTGCTTTTTATATCACTTTTCCCTTGTATGAATAATCGGCTATCAATTTAAAAACTGTTCTCTTTTATGAAATACCAATTCATCTTTTCTTACCATGTACTTTTTTTTTGTTTTGAAATAATTGTATATTCAATTTGACACACGGAGAAAAACATGTTATAAAAATTACTATAACATATTGTAACCCAGACATATCTTAAACATCTTGTAAATTATCCTTAACTTATTAGATTTTTTATCATAACTATTTATAACTACAGTAAAATTTACAACATCATGTAGTAAAAATGATTAGAAAATTATATTTAATAAATTTGTCAAAAGCTACACATATGTCTCGATTACAATAAGTTATAGTAATTTTAATGATAAGTTTAATAATTCATATAATATGTTTTTTCTGCGTGCAAGTTCTTTTTCATTGTATTATAAATTGTTATAAAATACATCCGTTAGTTTGTATAAACATTCCATTACTTTGTTTTATCAGAAAACGAGATCATTATTAGAACCTTTTCTTTATTCCGTTTGGCATTGGGAGGCTTACGCACTTCTTCGCCCATTTAACTATTTTTTGTCCTTCTCCAAGAGACAGTAATTTTACTTAATTAAATTCCGTTCTTTCTGTAGCTAGCGAGACTCCCTCCCCGTTCAAGTCGTTCATCCTCCATCCTATCTCTCCTTTTTCGCACGAGTAAAGTTTACAGATTATGTCTTTATTAAAAAATATACTAATTATGAAATTGTTATTTTTTTTTCCTATCCGAATTTGACAATGGGGTATCAATTTTTCAATGAGGCTATCAATTTAATAAGTGCGCCTCTGACGGAATCAGATCCTCACGGCATTTGCGCAAGACATTCGTAATGAGAAAAGAACGTATCTATCTAGAAGAATGAAGGGGTCACGGAATTAAAGATACTCCACTGAGAATGGAACACGAGGGGAGCGGATCTTATTACCACTTCATCTGCAATTAACATTTATGGCTGCGCGACTTCGCCAACTCGTGGAAAAACTAATTAAATATTCTGGCGAACAATTTGCCGCCGTGTGAAGCAATAAGCGTCCAAGAAAGCGAGAACTGAGCGATCCAGAAACCCCCGTCGGATGAAAAAAAGGTGAAAGACGATATTCTCGTTGAGAAAGTCGAAAGAGTTCCACCGGTGTCAATATTCCAACGTTTTGTTCCTTTTTCTTTTGTTTTTTTTTTTTTGTTTTTGTTTTTTCAATCATAAATTCAAACCTTGCACAAAATTTATACAGGATCGCGGACAGAAGACGCATTTATTTTTCAATAAAATTATGCGCATTCAAAATTATTTTACAACGGTTAACGTTATGAGTACTATATTACAATGTTAAGCTGTCTGGGAATAATAAAAATTTAATGATGAGAGCCATTTAAGGGGGAAGGTTAGTGTTTTTCTTAGTATGGTTGGGTCATAATTGTCAGAATGCAGCTAAAAATACCCCTGGGCTTGTAATCAAACTTCGTTACCGCGCACAATTCTGAATCCATTTTTTTTCGCAATAAAGATAAAAAAACAATTTTTCAGAAATGACTTTGAGTCATTGGTTAAGAGGATTGACACTTTATTGAGTACCAAACAGAGGCGGGATGAAAATTCGAGTCGGGTGCACACGTCTTGCAATTAGCCTTACGCGAGAATATAAAAGTGAATGAATAAACAAAAAGCATTATAGCACATCAAGAAGTTGAATAAACATCCAACGTGAATATGGTTAAATGCGCAATAGAAATGATTGTATATTATTTTAATGAATCTTTCTTGATTTACTTTAATGCCCAACTGTTTTTGTACTTCCCCTTCCGTTATGTAAGTTTTTCAAAATAAAATTTTATTTAATTAATTTAATTTTTATTTTTAAAAATATTAAAATTAAAAAATACATTTCTATTAATCAAACTTTCACCAAGCTGTATGAAAAACCAGCGTCAAAGTGCTTTCTTCGTTGGTTTTTATTAAACTTGTTTATTTATTATTTATTTTAATCATCAAGCGATAGGAATTGTTACTAGTTTGATGAAAATGATTAATAATTAAAAATAAAATATCATAAAAATATTAATAATATGATAATAGTAAATATTATTATATTAATAAATATAATAATAAATAATTATATTATATAAATAATTAATTAATAATTTCATTCGTGTTTTTTGATAGAAATTATGCATAATGTCAAAATAGTTATACGATTGTGTTTAATAAAATTTTGCACTTTGTATTAATACGCAGAGGGATCTGAATTCAATTTTACTTTCACGACAATTTTCAAAGAAAATTTTAAAAAAATTATAAACCTAAAACTTGAACTTAAGAGTAATTTTTTTTTAAATATTAAAATGGGGTACAATTTTTACCAACCAGTTTGATAACTTCTATTAAATTGGCACTTCGTCCCTGCTCCATAAAATACAATTTTGTAAAAATTCACGTGTTAAAAATATTTCAAACCGTATTTTAAACTAACTTATTAGTTGAATGTTAAAAATCTTTTGCGAATTTCTCAAATAATATGTTAGAACACGTTTTATAAATTTATAATATTTTTAAATCTTTTAAATATATGAACATTTATGTTTTATTCATTTCTCACTTATTTTGGTAGTTCATTTTTTTTGTTTGTTTGAGCGAAAAATATTGATATAAGTTTTCATGTGAATATTATCGCATGTTTAACACCCTTGCATGGATGCTTGAAAGAGCACCCCTAGGTTCGGCCAAACACTTGGCTAAAAATGGATGGATTAATTCAGTAGCTTTCTGTATCAATTTCAGTACATTGATAGTTACAGGAACTGACCCATTCACCCTAACTGTCGCCTGTCAGTGTTTAAACGGTCAGAGATGTATTTTTCCTTGCTAAAGAGTCCAATAGAATGGTAAAACCTTCATCTATTTTGTCACGAACTTTGATGACCCAAACAATTGGTAAACTCACCTAAAACAGAAAACAAAATATTTTTATTAGTACATTTTCAAAACAATACAAAGCAAGAGACGAATAACAATTTTGAATTTTTAAAAGCATTATTAGATTACAAAATAATCTTTTTTACATATTAAAAAAAAAAAACATTTTCATTTTTTGGTGAAATTTTTAAGCATTCTTAATGTACACGAATTTCAGTACCCTTTGCACGTTGCAACATTTTTCGACAAAGAAGTAAAGCAAGTGCAATTAAAGAAAATCTACACATCCAAGCGGTAATTCGATTGGTAATTTGCACTGCCACATATTATATCACGTCCAATTAATGCTGACAATCGCGCTATCCTATACAATTTATCACCATCCGCGGCTTAACTGAATAAACGATTTTGTTAACGTTGATATCAAGAAGGCGAGAGAAGCAGGGAGAAAAGGTGTTTCGAAAATATGAAATCTTAATCTGCGCCTGGTATCGACGCATTTTACGAGACTAATTATACGCAATTGAATTTGTGTTCCGTAAGGAACGTACACGATCGTCGCTCTCAAATCGACAATCTATCGTCGTCGTTGGGATAGAAGATTATCCGCGATAAGATTCGTGGTCAGTTTACACTTGCTGGTAAGATGTAAATAAGTTTCCTATAAATGGCATCGTCACGCAGCGGGATAACGACTTTACTTACAAAACCGGGAAACGTCGAGAGAGAATATCAGTACTTTTAAACGCATGCTTGGATTCTCACTTATGCCGCGCATGTACCCGTTTTTTATGTCCTTACATTTTTCAATCTTTTCTCTTTTTTCTTCATTTAATGGTTTACATGATTTATTATCTCATTCTAAAAGATATAAGTTGAAACCAAAATCTTGGATAACTTTTGCATTCGTCAATTTGAATAAAAAAATTTTGTTCATACAAATATTTGTTATTGTTTCAATACGAAATCAAAAAACAAGGTTGAAAGAAAAATTAAGGAAAGGTAGTATTCCATCCTTAGAATTCTTGCGCGGATAAAAAATTGTAACGGGCCACCTAATGAGTGAATGATGTTGGATGATGGGTTAAAAATGGGGTCATTGAGATCTGATGAAAATGTGAGAGTGCGCGCGCGCGATGTTAAATATAAAATGTCATGAGAGTGCAGTTATCATGGGGGTATAATTAAACGCAAGCAGTAAAATGTATTTAGAATAATGAAGATGGCCGGTAGCCTACCTTGGTCGAATGCAAGGCGGGTGGTCTTGGCCGCGAGTCCCGGGGGCAGAGCGAACCTGTAGGCCGGGCCCAGCGACAGTCCTAGACCCAGACCTAGCGCCTCCGCGCCGCATCGGCCCCCGAATACAGGCCCCACTAGAATACCCAACATTGGTTATCAGTCATCTGCATTATTACAAATATTTTATTACATACTTTCTCTTTTTTTTTTATTTTTTTATTAAACAATTTCATTTTCATAATTTCCATACAATTCTGTTATTCAAATTTTGATAAACAATATAGATGTTAACTATTTGTATACCTTCTTTTTCTTTAAAATCTTATTATGTCGTTTCTTAAATTTCCTTTTTTTTTAGAAAAAAAAGTTCATCGCACTGAGACGATCGAACTTAAAATCGTGGCAACAACAGAAATTTGAATGAATAAAATAAATTACATGATATGTAAAACTGAATGAGTTAAATGATTGATATGAATTGATAACAGTTAATAAAATGTTATCTGTAAATCATTGATATGTTTTATAAACACGCAATTTGATCATTCAGTTATAGTCTCACAGACATTTGAAAATATTCGCCGCCGTTTCATCAGCAAGAGATTAAAAAATAACTTTATATATGTATATGTACACGAAGAATGTTTAAATAATCTTTGTGAATATGAAGAAGTGACTGTAGTAGATTAGATATTATAATAATAGATTTTTTTATAAAAAGCTCCAAAGTTTATCAACATTACTTTGTTTTCAAACTTGTCAAATAAACTGAATTCTTCTATATCTTTTTGAATATTGATGATTCTCTGAATCTTAACCTTTACCATCTCATCAATTGAAATTTCTGGAATTTTTTTTAACACATTTTTGTTTTTACTTTTAGTAAACTACTTTTCTGTTACTTTTTGTTTCAATAGAATTTTGTTATTACGTTTAGAAATTTTTGTTTGTCTTCAAGCAATTATACACGTTTTGAAATATATTAAACTTTTCCCTATCTAACTTGTTGCACTATTTCCAAATGAACACGCGACATTATTTATGGTTACCTTAAATAATTAATTGAAAATCGAATTAATCAACTTCGTCTCAAATTAATCTCAAATTCGTCAACAAAAAGTGACGAACTTGAGAGCCAGCTTTATTTGTAAGCATGCGAGTGAATAGTTTAAAGATGCATCATAAAGCTAAATTTTACAGTAGAATCTGTAGATCAATGAACTTAATAGGCTGATCTATAATATTTACATGTAATCAGATTATAAGGTTAAAATATCAATTGAGATTGAATGATTGATGAAGGTTCAATATAACTTCAGTAATGTGTAGTAACAATTTACTATGTATATACGATTTATGAATTTCATGTGTGTACATGCAACAGCCTGAGTTATAATATTTACAATGAAATTCATACAACCAAATACAATATGATAAAATCACTGCAAAAATTGCCCATTAAGGTGATATTGCAATGGAGCTTACCACTTCAAAAACGGGGGAGGTTACCGAGACAAATATACTTGATGGAATTGAATGAAAATTTGTCAGCATATTAAACAAAAGTGAGAGAATCACGTGAATATGTTTTTTCCGAACATAAATTGATCTAGTATCGAGAAACTAAGATAAACATTCCATAATTGTGTTGTGTTGGGACTTTCAGAAAATTTTGAATAAAAAGGCTTTTAAATGAATTCTACTCTCAATGTTTAGCAAACAAACTATATCACGTGATTCTTTCACTCCTGTTTTATATTCTCTCAAATTTTCATTTAATTCCATAAAGTAAATTTTTCTCTGTAACCTCGTCCGTTTTTAAAGTGGTATGCGCCACTTCAATATCACCTTAAGCAAGACGAAAGAAGTTAAAAGATTTGACGCGATTACCTACGGGGTTAAGTATGACCCTAGTGAAAAAGATCATATATTGACCATAAATTAACAATATATTGTCAATATATTATAAATATTTTGACAGTGTATTATTTTCAGCAAATCATATATTGTTCATAGATTGACGACAAATCGACAATATATTGTCAATAGACTTTCATGTATTGACAATATATTAATCATATAAGTTCAAATATGAAGTATGTATTAGCAATATATCGACAATGTTTTGAAACAATTAGGATATTGTTTATGTGTGGTCAATATATCGTCAATATGATAGCAATATATTCTTGATATGTTTTATGTATAGCGAATATATGACCTTTTTTACTAAGGGAGTAGTATAAGTATAATTTTCTAGAATGAAAGCAAATTTACTATTGAAGTATATTTTACTTCAATTTAAGTATACAGAGGTTGTTCAGTTAGTCTCCTCTATAGAAAAATAACCTCTACAATTACATGAATTATAATCGTTGCGATATGGAAGAGTCATATTTTCTAAGAAAAAAGCCGTATCATTAAAAAATTAACAACAAATATAATCTATAAAAATATATTTGATTACAATTCATCTGAAAAATTTGCAGCCTTGACGAGGCGTGGAGGCTTAAGTTTATAAAATGTCAATCGAAAAGTAGAATTGAAAAAAGATGTTAATTCAGTTCAAAAGCTGATTTCGTGTTTCATTATAAACATAAGCGAACGTCTTATGAATGAAAGTTTTAGAAAATTTTATCTCAATCTGATTTTAATTTTCATGATTATATCATAACCATGCTCGAACATCATCTTATAAATGAACTAATGCGAAATAACGATAAACAGAACTAAATTGAATTGAATGAATAACGTAGTTGAAAAAAAAAGTTGATTGTATACGTAAAACCTATACGATTGACTAATTTTTTTTTCAGCTAAAGAATAAAAAACCGGCTTCAGAACAATATCTAAAAATTCCTAAAACATCGTCCGTTCCTTTACTTTCCATAAGAGCCATAACTTATTTATGTGTATAGGATCTGTATGGCACAGCGTCTAATTTAATCTGAAATTTATTGGCCTTCTAATTTTGCATCGGATGTAATGGATAAGCATTTGAGTAATCTCAGCGGTGAAAAGAGTTTCGCAAAATTTATAACGAAAGTCCTCAAATAAGTAAGAGACATGTTTCACCAGTATATGTAAAAAACGGATGTCATATATGCGTATAAAGTCGCTGTATCGCACACTTCGTTTTTCGGGCTTAAATCA
>JAAMPD010001618.1:0-22141 GCA_025266255.1 Trissolcus basalis | reverse complement strand
AAAAATAAAATAGACGAACAAATATAGAATTTATAAACATGCACTCTAGTTTCAAGTGGTAAGAATCAAGATTAGATATACTAACGAAGCTAATGAAGTTGCTTTTGAAGGCAATTGAAATGATCGAAACTCTAATGTTCGCTAACGAGCAAACACTTTGAATGTCGATTTCGAAGTTGTTTAGATTTTGTGGCTGATTTAACAGATAATATGGGTTAAGTGTGATTGTGAAAATCCTCGCTAATTCCTAATAGTTGAAACCGGTTATAACATCAATTTGAACGTGAAATATAAAGCTCAAACGACTGCATCGGCATACATGCCTGGATTAAGTTAAGCTCGCACTCCTTCGCGAATGAGTTGCGCATTAGTAAATAAATAATTCCGGATTTCTTTGTCTGCATCGGGAATAAACCATCCAATTAATCGTGCAAACGCTTTTTCATGGACGGAATGGCAGCATAATCTGGAGGCGTTGCACCGATTTCAGATTACATCGTGGAACTGCTTATCAATCGCCCGCGGTTCTGAGTACTCCGTGTCTAACCAACATTATAATTTCACGTCATAAAATGCGATACAACGCCGGAAAGACAAATTCCACTCGAGTACAATTTCAAAATTTTAATTCAGTTTTCGTATTATCTTTCATTTCACAACACACGATTGACATCTAGGATTTCGCGATTAAATCAACAAAAAAAACAGGTGTAAGATAAAACAAAAACCAGACATCAGCAAATCAACCGTTCCTCACTTACCGTTATAATTTCATTATCAATCTCTGTTATCGTGAAATTACTAAAAAAAATCACAGTTGCTTGTTTGTTATTACTTTTAAGCGCGGGTGTCAAAACCACAAAGCTGAAATTGCGAGGTGATGGAATAACGTGTCCCCAAATAAAGTTCGAAAATAATGCAATTCAAACTATTATACTAGCGACGCAATTAGCGCGGCGCTCACATTATTAAATGCAGACGGACTGTAATTTAATATTTATTCAGCGTGAGAACTTTCTCCACACGCATGCTGCCGAGTTAATATGTATACATTTAAATCTATCGCTCCCGTATTTATTCAACATTATTTCGAATCTCAAGGGTTCCGCGAAATGATTACGTTCAATTCAATTGTTGATAATCATCAAATTATTGCGCCGGGGATCCCAACTTATTCGGATAATTAAAGTTCGAAGAAATCGCGTTTGCAGCATTGAGTTAGAAAGTTGCAGAGAGTCGATGATTTATCGAGAGGTTATTATCAAGTGCAACGAAAAAAAAATTGATCCAGCTCACTTCTCTTTCTCCTTCTCCCTCTCTTTCTCTCTCTCTTCGTTATATTGCGAGGAATCTTTCTCTTATCGAGCGGCTCTTGTATCTCTCTTTTGTCGAGTCGAAAGGTCTTTGCCTTAATTAAAAATTCATTCCCACCGGTGAGGACCGTTCCTATTATCGTGTACCTACAAGCTCGCGCTACAAACCCGTGAAAGAAGGGACAACTTGCCTCAACACTTAACCTCTTTTATTCTGATTTTTCGACACAGCAGGTGCACCTTCAAGATCAGTTTTTTTCCACCAGCTGGCTAAAATTTTGAATCAACGGCAGATAAAAAATTCGCTCTAATTAAGCCTTAAATACGATTCCGAATTAATTTGTCACTAAATTTGCAGCTATCATGGCATAAATTTGAGGGAAACATTTTTTCGAAATTGTAAGACAGGCTCACAGTTCGTACGATTGAAAATAATTAATGAATAATAAGAAATGAATTAAGGTTGATTAAAAAGGAGACAAAAATTTTGCGACTGATTGATCAATTAGAGCCGAATTGAGCATCAATCGATGAACGCGAATGTTGCGTGTTATATTAGCAAAATGACGAGGCACACACTGTACAAAAACAAGAACGGAGTTTCATAAAAGGAAAACCGTTCACAGAGAGGTCAAAAGTTACTTTTGCCAGTCTGTATAATTGTAATAAAGAATCCTCTTTCGCTTTGGCTTGAAATTATTTTTCTCTTGTCGGAGCACCATTTTCAATGGCCACTGCAATATTTTAATAATAATAATAATAATAATGAATCTCTTAATCTTGCAGTAAGGGTACTTTTGAAGCATGCCGCGTTGCAGTTGAATAAATAATCAAAATGATTGAGTTAGACGAGAGTATTAATTATTTGTGCTGATCAACTTATTCAATGAAAATCTTCGTATTATAATAACACGTTAATGTACAAGCATAATGATGACGCTTTTTAACGGGAGAATTTTTTCGCCATTCATAAAATATATTATACAACTTTTGATTCTATGTATTTTAATTCACCAAATTGGTTCATCCAGTTCGCGAATTATATATAGAAATATACGTATATATATTTTGTTCTTTAAATTAAATTACTTTTTCAGTTTAAACGTTTTTTTTCTTTTTATACTTTAAAGGATACGTACTTGAGGGTATATTTCAAGTGAAAACGCAGAGAAATAAAGAGTAACATGCGTGACAATGCAAACGGGCATTGTGAGTTAGCTTAACGACTCGCATTGTGACTCTAATCAATTATCTTTGTTTGACGAGCGACGCCAGGAAGTTTAATGTCCATTCCTCTCTCTTAAGTGCATCCGGAAACGGACACTTGTGATCCGGTTTCCACTCCCAAATCCGTTCACAAGATTGTTCGTGCGTTAAATTCCATTTCTACACACAATAAACACAATTTGACTTTGATATCTTTATATCATCTCTGATGCAATGCCTTATTTATCAAATGATCTGCAAACTTGATATTGACACCTTTTATATAAAATCCGCCTCTATTTTTCAATCGTTCTCGTATGATGGCAAATCGACGATAAGAACGTCAGCAATCAATTTTTCACTTATAAAAAATTTATAAATAAAACCATTATGATAATAAATTATGATTCATTATTTAGAATATTTTTTTCGTTGGCTATTATTTGCAATGGTCTAAGAATATTTTTTGACCTCTGAACAATTTTATTTTAATGTTGACAATAAATTTTGTAGCATTTCATAATTTATGAATAAAACAAAATTATTATGATTAATAAAGCAGTTAATTATGAGTTCGCACAAGTTTTGTGACGCTTCAAATTGTATTAGTTTCAAACTCAAGTTTTATTTGGTAACACCGTTCAAATTAAAATCTGATTTCATTTGAATCTCATTATCTTTTCATTAGAAATTTTAATTAAACTCAAAGATGTCATTTGGCGATTTTTAATGTGCTCGAGATAAATTTGAAGTGCCTGCGCGGTTTGCACATTTGTAACGTGCGATATCAAAAAACATAAATTTTTCGTATGAGACTTGTTTCTCTGTCTCGTTCTCTCTCGTTTTGCATTTTCAATTTACACTTTCAATTTCTTTGTCTGGATCAAGTTATTTCATTGACTGAATTAGATAAATGTATGGCGTGTAAGACTTTCATGACTCATAATGCTGATTGATCAATTTATCATTTTACTCTCAATTGAACCGTCTAAATGCTAAATTGTATTTATTTGACAATTTCACAGATCACATTCAATCAGATCGCATTAATTTTTGCTTCACATTCTTATTTACTTATCGTATTCGAAAATAATCTAAGGGAATCAAGCCATTCAAGTATTTGCCTTTGAAAAAAAAAAAATTTAAGCCAAAATTTTTCTGTGCAATTTTATTTATTCTTTCAGATTACAAAAGCACTGTTTGGTTTTAAATATTAATTGAATAAAAAGATGTAGTAATGATGACAATGAACAAATATTTTGAAATATCATACAACTTTATAGTCACACGACTTTCGCGAATTATAGACTGTTAATCGGATTACACACAAATCTCGCGTCGTTATTATCAACGTGCATCATCTTATCGGTTAAATACAAGTTGATAAAGTTTTCACAAAAGCGGCTCCAGCTTGTCAGTGATCAATACTATTTATTATTTCCGTCACAGGGATTTTCATATTGCCTTTCCCGACGATATAATATATTTTTCTAGCTTTATTTTCTACCATTTATAGGATATTTCAGTTAATGAACAGAAATGAAAAAACGTAACCATATCAATAACTTCAATATCCGTAAAAATCCATTTGATACGTTCTTTTTTTTATAGTTTTTCTAACGAAAGAAAATTGAAATAAATAAAATATAAAAATTAATATTAAATTAATAAATCGTATTTACAATGATTTCGAGGTAATTTAAATACTTTAAAAGCTGCCTCAAAATGTAGAGCTTTTTTGAATTTCATAATTTACGTTCCTAAATATAATTTTAATAACGTCAAAATTGTTATTAACTTTTCAATAATTTGAATACCTGATGCATGTGAATAACGGTATTAAAATTCTTGGCATACCGAACTGTAGAATGTTTGTTGCAGTCATTTTTCGTTGCAGCAATTTACAAAGAATTTTTCATAATTTTTTAAAACGTCGTTCCGAAATTGAATCAGTGGTTGTAATACTCATAATTTGAATCAAATCTCAACTATAATTCAAGCCGATGTAAAAAAAAATTTGCATCCTGGCAATGGTGCGTTTAAACGAACAAATTGAAAAAATCCTTGCATCCGAATTTAAAGCCTCACATTCGAATTCGAATAGCGCGTGGCGATGAATTTTATACCCAACCATAAACGCGCGTGTGCAAAATGAATGTCACGAATTTGCGTTTCAACAGAGCATTTTAGCTCGATTTTAGCATAGGCGCCGTATCATTAAATTTATATTACGTTCATGTATGCGTGTAATTAAACAAAAAGTTAGACCTGTAGGAATTGGAATCACGAAAAATATCTAATAGCATCGAAGAAAAAAGGGGGTGCAAAAGGTGCCAACGATCTCGATGCTGGCTCATTTTCATTAAGAAGTCATTTCGATCGGCCTTGGGATAGCGTGCGCGCGCTCATCGAGAATCAGGTATCGAGTGTACGCAAAAATATTTATGACGTGCTCCATCACGATATTTCCATTGAATGCTTCGAGCTCATTACAAACAAAATGCACCGCTTATTTTGCATCCAAACACTGCTAATAGACTTCTCGCAATTTTTGTCAATCGCCCCATACGTTTCTTTTATCATTTCTGATAAACTTGAGAAAAAACAACAAATTAAATTAGAAGATAAACAAGAGTTCTAGTCCATGGTATAGTTACAGGAAAGAGTTTATCCTACCACCTTAAAACACTAAGAAATCTAATTACTCATAGTGATTTAGAACTCGTGCTCTTTATTTACTAATGAGGTCACTTGTATGTATTTATGATATTTAGGCTAATATTAATGATATCGAAATTACTTCAATATGAAATTAATCAATAATTTTAGCTTTGATTATACACTGAGAAAAAAATTCTATCAAATATTATAATTCATAAATGAAAATTTTATGAACTGTATAGTATATGGAGGACAAATCTAAAATTCATAAAAAATTATTGAAACTTTGACGAATGAGCATGAAAAATTACTTAACTAATATATTAATTTTTCATGCTCAGTCATCAAAATTTGCAAAAGTGCAAATATTTTTTCCTGAATTTTAGATTTGTCTCCCATATACTGTACAGTTCAGTGAATTTTGATAGATTTTTTTTAAACATTTATTCATGTGTCACAATTACCCAAACCGCCCTAACGAGAAAAATGAAAAGCATGTCTTCGTGAAAAGTTGCAAGCTCGAAAATCGTGTCACTTATATGACGGTGTAAAATGTCTTTAGGCAATACCGATAAATAAATCATCGCACAGGCTTTGCTCGTGACCAGCAGCAGATCGCGTCGCACGATCCTAAAACGCACTTCTCAACATCTCGATAAGCCCAAAGCCTTGCAGCAGCTCCTGTAATTCCAAGACCCGAATCCGTGTCACGTTTTTCGCCTCGTCGCTTTGCCTTTTTTTTTTCTTCTACCCTGCCAAATGTCTTCTCCCATTCGTGTCTCTCGCGATAAAAGAAAATACACTCTTATTAAGAGTTCCTTTTTATCCAAACGCTCATACGTTATTCATCGCAATGCTGCGAACATATTTAACAACACATCTTACATGCATGTTAATCACTTTTAATAAAACCTCTTTCATTCAGCCCGTTCCAAACCGGAAACTTTAATGACCATCTTTTATTTTTGTTCTCTTTTGATATTTTTGTTCTCTCAACGACACTTTGTTGCAAATCATTTTATTGCCATCGAATTTCGATTATCGGTATTTATCGAATGATTGATGGATCGGAAAAGTATCACGATATTGCGCTCGAGAAATACTGAATTAAAAATCTTGAAAAGTCTGACGATTGATGAGCGAAGGGTTTCACAGTGACGTTTGATCGGTCAATGTTTATGCTCAAACAATTTGAGTCTCAAATTTCAAGAGGTTCATTCAATTGAGAAATAATTGCGAAAGGACGACTCGAGTCTTGGAAATGAGTATAATTAGCGATTATTCTTAAGGTTGGCAATATTATAAAGACGAATAATAATAATGTTACGCGGTATTGCGAGAAAGTAGGAAAAGATGGTGGAATGAAAATTTGTATGAAATATACAATTAATGAAACGGGAAAGAGTTCATTGGGTTGGCTCTCTCTCCTTCAAAACTACGAGGGTTAATAAATGCCCCCAGATGCTGCAGCTGTGGTGCCATTCGTAACGAATAAAAAAAGGGTGAAGAGTCGGGGAACAAAAAGTATTATACCTATGCACAGCGCTGCCGACCAACAGAGGCCAATGGTGCAATGCGAATACGCGCATTTTCATTTCATCTTAAAATATATAGATGCTTTGACTTTTGAATTCTCAGCTGTTGAAACTATGTAGCCCCATGCGTCACAGAATTATAATACAATACTCGATGGCGCGCCGGCGTCCGTGTCTACGATAAATCACATTAATTGTACAATTAAATATGTCTTTCATAAATCTCATGCGGGTTCAAACTCAAACATCTACCTCCTCACTTGTTCATATTTTTTATACCGGCAAAAAAAAAAAAATTAAAAAGAATGTTTCACAAAGTTTCGTACAGAATATTAATTTCACAGTTTGAAATTTAATTTTTGACTGAGTTACGTTGTCCGGATAGTTGAATATGTAACGTTCATTGACGTTTAAAAGACAAACGGTTTTACAGAAGTTAAACACATGTAAAAGCTAACGTGCATCAGTTGAAATTTGTTTAATCCCACAAAGATATAGATCATTTGCCTTTCAAATTGTCTATTTACTAATGAAACTATCCACAGTTTTTTAAACAGATCAAACAAATGAAACAACGATAAATAAAAAAAGTTTAGTCAGAGTACAAGTTGTAATTGCAATCCAACAATTTTTTGAACACAAAATTATTTTCAAAAAAAAAAAATATTTATTAGATTGAAAACAATTTAAATCAAGGGAAGAATTGATCGGGTAATTTTAAAATTATTTTCTAAAATTTGACTTATTTTTGATAATTTTATAGGTTTTTTAATTATTTATCCGATAAAGTAATTACCTGAAAAAACAATCTAGATTTCGCAAAAAAAAAAGACGGCTACCGAGCGGCAGGCACTCGTGTCCACCCACGCGATCGTCACGTCGAGAATTTCCGATCGCGTCCGAGATCGGCCGAGGCTCGGCTCACAAAGTCGGTATAGTCACACGCCTCTCAAAGCCGGGCTTCGCTCCGACCGAGCGACACTGTTCCGCTCCGGCCGGATTTTTGTTTACGATCGATTATGAGTTTGTATTTTTATTTTAACGTCGCGCGAAAAAATACCGGCGCGAGATGTGATCACAGGTGGCGCTGAGTGTTGTCGCGAGATGTGATTGGTTCTCAGGTGTCAACATGACCTATGACACGGATTTTGTGCAGTGACAGAAAGTGATTGGAAAAAAATGTTCGATTTAATGTTAGATTAACGTGATTGGTGATTGAAATCAAATATGAAATTAAAATTGGTTTCATATATTTGTGGAGGTGTTTAGTAAACTGACATACTTTCACTTAATTATTTTCATTGTACGAATGTCGGAAGTAATTCGAGTAATATCGAGGATGTAATTTCAATTAAAATTTTTACCCCCCCCCTCACCACACGCGTAAATCAACTCGTCATTTAATTGGCACGAATAATAATTATTATAAAACGTCACGGATCGTTGGATTTTATCATTGTTCGGTCATCGGTTTTGTTTTACAAATGAAAAGATAAACGAATAATGGATTTTGCGAAAAATTTATTCCGCTGATGTATATGTGTAGCAATCGTTTCGCTCATCAAAGTCTTTTTTAAATAAATACGCCGTTTCGCAACAATAAACGAGAAAAAACGACAAAAGAGGCGATCGATGTATTTGAATTTGAATTTCGAGAAAAGTTGCGGGCTGTATGTTTGTTAATAAATTGAATTGGCGTATCGTGTAAATCAAAATATCATCAAATTGATCGTGCATTTGAAACAATGGATGGTTTTTATTTATCGTCTTTAGACGAGCTCTCGATTATGATACACCTCTTTTATTATTGCGCAAGACCAAATTTACATAAGCATTTTCAATTACAATCACGTGTGCAGTCCGAAAAGATAGAGCATGTACTATAGTGAAATTACTCGATCGCGCGAGACGAGTCGGCTTGAAGAGATTATCTGTTTTTCCAGTTTTAAGATTCTTGCATTCACGAACTGGCTGAAAACAACTCGACTGTGCGCGTTGCTCTTATTCATAATTTTAGCGATGACGAGGGCAATTTCGAAAGACCCATGTGTGTATCATCGTGTTCGTGTGACTTTTTTTCGCTCTCATACACACACCGAGCGGATGCATTGGTGCGCAGCTGATTGATTTATACAGCGCTGGGCGTGCATTTATACTCAAAAACACAAATTCGTGCATTTTACAAAGTGTTTTAACGATAAATTTAGCGGTTATACAATTTTGCATCGCTTATCCTTGGTTTACATTCGACGCATCGTTAATTTTATCTTCCCGAAAGTGAAAGTGATAAAACACATTTCCGCGCCTAATAAATCTCGTTATATATATAATTGTTAATGTAATCACGTGCTGACATCTTGCAAGACATTGTAAGGGGCTAAAAATCAAGCGGAGAGGCTTTTCGTGGGATTAAATCAATAAAAGGACTAATTATTTTGTCAGTGCGAATTCGAAGCGACGGTTCGTGAAATGTTTGCAATTCTGCAGACGGTAGCTAATCAAAGGCATCATTGTTTCTCTTATTTGCAAGCCCGGCTTGTTAATCCGGACCAGACACGCCGTGTTGCCGCTCTCTTATACTTTCTTTCCTCACACTTGAACATTTCACCTTGCCCCGAGCACGATAACCGGTAAAAAATACTTATCAGTGCATCTAATCGAAAAAATCTGTAAAAAATTGTAACAAATAAAAAAATCTGATTGCACACACAATTCTAAAAAATATCAACAAGCTTGTCACAATGTTCATTTTCTGTATTTTGTATAATGCCGCTTTTTAAAAACTCGACTAAAAATTAATTTTATCAAAATGGATCTTAATCGAAAAAAACCTTTTAATTTACAAAAGAATATAAAAAATGTAGTTCCAAACACGTTTTTAAAATACCTTGAAAAAACTTTGCCGGAATTCTTATTTTCTATCTTGTGACTCCACTTTATAAAAGCCCATTTTTTCTTTCTTTGCCATTTTTATGTGTGTATTTTATAGAGCGACTGCTTTTGTATATTCCCAAAGCTCAATCCAAAGCAAAGAAAATGCTTCGTTAAGGTTTATTTTTCCTTCGTCTGGGATATATACGTGCAGATTTTTGCGAGTCAGTTTATGGTCATTTATATCCCATACAAATTATCGACGTCGACATCGACTTCTTTTTGCAAAAACGTGATACGATTTAGCGTATAACGACCATCGCCTTCTGCATTTAGAATCGCAAATACCACCACTGTATTTTTGTCCAAAAAGAAGGAAAATGTTTCCGCCATAAAAAAAAACATTCTTCGCCCATCAAATCGAATTATCAACATCCTTTGAACGTATCCTCAAAGCACGCTAAAGCGTCCGACATCACTCTAAATTATACAGTTCGTTTTTAAAATAACTTGCATTTTGTAAATTATCACTTTGTATTAAATTAAACCTGTGAAATTGTGTTACAATAATGGAAGTGGCTATTCGTCTTGCAGTACACGCAAGAGTGATTCAAAGTACATGAGAGTATGTAAGAGTACAAATGATAGTACTCACCCTCACGGACAAAAATATAGTTTCAAAAAAATATATTTTGTCTATATAAACTATATTTTCTGCAATAAGGACTATAATCGATGTATATAATTTATATAAATTATTTTATATATATAATAAATTTTATTATATATACCTGTAAAATATAGACTAAAATATATTTTGTATATAAAAAGTTTATGAAAAACAGCAATAAGGACTATAGTTGAAACTATATTTTGTTGTTTATATTTTGGTCCGTGAGGGTATGAGTCCATCAAGTACCACATGCGACTGTATAAGACAAATTATTTCAATCCATTTTATGAGAAATACATAACTAAGAATAACTAAATTTCATGTTACTTTTGTTGTTATTAAAAAAAAACGCCCGAGCTCCGTTTCAATCAAGTTCTGTCTGTACTGAATCTCGCTCAAACTGATTTCCACACGAACAGAGTTCATCCGAAACAGGCTTTTATGTTTGTTATATTTTTAAATATAAAAGGATGTATAATTAGTTTTGTTCAAGCTGAGAGTATTATCTAAATCCATTTCTCTAGAAAAGTTTTTCCAAAAATAGTATCAGTATGTTTTTTTTTTTTGAATTTTGAATTTTGTTTTTCTTTTCAAATTTACGAGTTCGGTTCAAACAAAATCCCACTTGACTTGATACAGGGTGTCCCATTCTAATTTACCATCTCAAATATCTCGGAAATTAATCATCTAACGTCAAATAATATATTCATATACAAATATATGTGTTTTTTTAAAGGTAAATCTAATAACTTTATTGAGTTTCCGAGATAATCAAGGTGTTAATTTAAAATGGGACAGTCTGTATATATATACTATTGTAAATAATTGATCCATCATAATTTACGTAGATAAAAGCTATTTTTTTTTTTTTTTTGAAGTACAGTGCTCTATATTATGTCATATTCTCTTATTTTCTTTAACGTGCGTACATGTAGTGCAATATTAACATTGAAAAATAACAAAAATAAAATGATATAATGAATATTAAATGGAACTTTGTTAACTTCTCAACTTGATGTTAAAAATTTTTTTACGTCCTCTACGAAGTTTATTATGTTTTTTCTGAACATAGACTTATATGTCCCATAAACACTCGTGTTTTCTCATGTACTCTTGTTTACTTTTGTATACTCTGTAGGGCGAATAGCCGTCTAACGAGTCTTCTAAAATTATTCTTCATCTGAAATTTATCATCTATGAATGATTTTATTGTACTTCAAAAAAATGACAAATAATAATACTGCAGACATGAAAAAATTACTCTAAATTATTTTTTTTAAAGATAAAACAATGTCGACTGATTAATTTTTATTCTAAGAACAAAAAAATCTATTTTCAGTCGTCAAAGGTTAAAATACGTTCTTCTCTCTATAGTTTAATTAAACAAATTCCTTCATTTCTCATGTACTTAAAAAAAAGAAAATCACCTATAGTTTTCTGCACAAACGAGTTCTATCGATTGATTCCTTTCTTTTTGTTCGTAAAATTCGTTACGTTTGAGGAAAGAAACAGGCTACGAGACAAAAATTCAAACCTGCTGAAAGAAAATTTTACAAGTCCAGTTGAGAAACAGTAGATTCTATTATTAAAAAATGTCAATTAAAAAGTTATAAATTATTTTCAAAAAGAGTACTCTGAAAATGCATCGGAATTTGGTATTCCCGTCATTGATCTTTCAACTATATACATTACATAAACGAAATCGATCTGGGGGATAAATTTGATAAAAAACGCCCACCCACCGACACTAAAGACAAGCAACGAAATTCGAGAATCATATACAAAAACGTACTTTTGCTTCGCCGCGGTCAATGATCCTTGAAAAATATTCGACTATGACCATTGACCTGATGGTTTTAGACTATTCAGACCAAACACAATTGAAATTCATTAACATTCGCGTATCATTTTTCATAAATAGAACTGTAACAAATTCATTGCAAAATATAAAGTTGACTATATATATAATATTTTCCACCAAATAATTGTTTCTGATTTTGTTCAGTTATTTGTTTGATGATGCAAATGATGTTTCAAACTGGGACATGTGTTGCTCACATTGATACAAAACCTGATTGTTTCCCTTTATAGTTTTTTTGTTTCACATTCTCTTGTTCATTGACAAAGTTGAACAATAACTTTTTTCATAGCAAAAACTTGATTATACATTTGCAAAAAAAAAAAAAAAAAAGAATTGTTTCAGTCGAAGATTATTTATAATCGATGTTTGAATTGATATGTAAATTCCAATATCGTCGCGTCAATTAGCATAAATGTGTGGATCGAAAAAAAGGTCGAAGATCGCAAGATTCTACAATTTCATCCGGAACATCGCGTTAAAATTGCATGCACTTTGGCATCAAAAACGGTCTCGCTCAGAAGTGAGAGAGTACGCGAGAGTCGTGATCCTCTGATCCATGCGATCTTTTCTTATTTCCCGTGACTCTTTCGTAACGTCTTGAAGTTATTTTCGGTGCAGATCGCAGACGGTAGTCCGGTGCTTTATATGCATACCGGTCGCGCGAGCGGAGCAAAACAAGTCGAAAGGAGAGCATAACAAGGACGCGCCAAGATTCGCGTGATTTGACAAAGACAACGAGATTCACGAGCCCGATTTTGTTTGCTCGGATAGCAAAACCTCTCCCACTGCTAGTGACCGCGCGTCAAATCATACAAACAGAACCATCATTGTTCGTGCACGTGACTTTTCAACTCCCGCTCATGAATGGAATTTTTCTTTCATATAAAGAGTGACTGCTGGGCGGATGCACAACTTTTCATTTTTTTCACTCTTCTTTCTCTCTCTCTCTCTTGCTCTCTTTCCCGCTTACAGGGCTTGTCTGATTAACACTCGCGCGCAAAAAGACCTCAACGTGTCCGAGGACTTTTCTCTCCTTCGGCAGTTCTTGCGTACTTTTTGCTGAAAACAAAAACCAGACGATGATAACGCTAACTGTAAATGAGCGACGCGGGACAAGTTTTGCGCCAGCACACACAAAAATAGAACGTCGCCATTGTTATTTATGGTACAATATTTGTGTATCTAGGCACCCAGCTTGTTAGCCAACTAATTAAGTCGGCCTTATTGGAAAACTTTCTCTTGCAATTTTATCTTGCAAAAAAGATCCGAGTTGAAAGAGAGAAGCCGCTTCAAAAGTTCGGTCAATCTCAAATCTCAAGTCTAAACAATTTTTTGTTTGCAATCCAAAATTATATCCATTCAAAAATATATTCAATTCAATTTATTCCATCCAGTTTTGTTCATTTCGTTTGTTGGTTTTTTTACTTAATTAATTTTGTTTCTTGAAAACTGCAGACGTCTCGGAGGTCTTTGGTAAACTTCTGTATCGACTTCGTTGAGCGTGGTATACAAAATTTTGATCTGTAAATATATAGATCGAGTGCCAGCGATTTGTCCTAAAGAAGTTTGTTGGCTCTGAAAAGTCTCGTCGCGAATTCCTGCCTCATTTTGAATACACTCATGAAAGTTGAGCTACACGTACCAAATTTTGACTTCCATAAATAACATTAAGTCAAGTTCGAAATTGATTACACGTAGAAAAAAGTTTACTCAACTGTGACGCAGTCCGGCTCAACAAAAAAAACGTCAGATTGGTTTGAATAACTTTTCTTTTTTCGCCATTGCGAAACTCTAGTGCAGCTTCTTTTTCGACTGGAATTGAAAACATAGTTGTTCGAATGATTTATTCCGCGAGGTTTATTTATGCATCACTTGAGAGTGACCAGAAACATGCGATTTCTAAATTTACAACTAATTTCGCACAAGAATTTTCATGCTTTGCTTGAATGGTCGTGAGGGACGTTATAGTTTATTGTAAGCAATTGAAATATCTCGCTGGATAAATTGACTTGGAACTCGAAAACACAATTATGCAATTCTCGAATTTGAGCAATAAAAAAAACTTGAATATAAAATGTATAAACAAATATAAACGTGCACATAGAAAAAAGTTGTAATAATTTTTTACCAGATTTTTTTATAATTTTTACCATACAAAATTTGATATATTAAATTAAATATAATATATATAATTTGATATATATATTTAGTTTTATATTTAATTCTATATTTTCACCATTTAATTATTTTATAAGTGAGAGGAACAGAAATTGAAAAAGAAATGACCAAACATTCAATATAAATTATTCAAATTTTTAACTAAATAGTTTATAAATGTTCTATCAAAAATAAGTTGTGTCCTCCAATTATGAAACTGATTGGTAAAAATAAATTATACAAATTGAGATAACAATTATTATTACAACTTTTTTCTCCGTGTGAGAAAGTAATGTTTTGTAGCGAGAAAGGTTGTGTTTGACGGTGATGAATGTATTTACTATGTCTTGACATAACATTGCAATTCGATCGGTTAGCCGTCACGTTAAGCTTATAACAAATTAATTTAGTAGTTAATTGTAGAGAGTGGCAGCGATAGGCTTACGACTCGTAACAACATGGCATATCCTTCGTCGAGTCCCTTCATCGGTATTTATGACACACAGTCTGCGATCGTACGTGTGTATACGCAAGCTTGTAACAAGAGCCAAAGATATACGTTTTTACGACTCGTTGACGTTCTTCACTTATAGTTGCACATATACCTCTCGCCCAAACTCTTTCACTTCCTCATCGTCCTCACATAACGCCATTTATACCGTTTATACTTCAACCCTTAATCAAATTCAACACTCATAAAATGAATTACTTGATCAGAACTTATTTTAAGCTAAAAGAAAAAAGAAAATTCAAAAAAAAAGTATTCAAATTTCTATCCAGATTGTTTTCCTTTAACTTGACTCGTCTTTTATTTGTCTTTCTTGCAACTTTTATTTCTTCTTCTTTTCTGATGATATTTTCCAGAAGAAGAAGTGTAAAAAAGAAAAGAAAATGATAATATCTGTTGCAATAAAGAGTTGGAGTCGAATCAACGTTTTGATATGGGATATAATATTTCGCAATTGTTTCTTTTTCCATTTCCGGCCACCTCGGTTCCCTGTGGCGAAATTACAAAGAAACGAAACGTCGCCTTTGGTAGGGCTTATCTAATACTCGCGTAGCTCGACACCGCTGTATCAACACTGCGATACGTGCTCTTTCGTTGCTCCGGCTCTCACGATTTACTAGTTCCACTTTTCTGACTGCACACTTGCGTTCCCAACACTTATCTTCCGAAGACATACCAGCCAATTTTTACCTCGCCCAAGAGTTTCCACAAATACAATTACAATCCTTTTTTTTCTTCTCTTTATATTGTTCACGAACGAATCATCCTCGTTTAATTAAATTGTTATTTTTTATCAATCACCAATCTCATATCATGTTTTTGACAAAAGTTTGTTTTTGTTCAACGTAATTACATTCTGTCACATTTATTTCCACATTTTATGTAGACATTGATTGACGAACGATTACATGAAATTCACAGACACCGACCTCTCGTATCAAACCGAAACGCAATATAGCGATGGAAAGAAATTTCATTCTCTCGAGATAACCCGAAAAGACTGGAAAAATGTTTGGAAATGAAGAGGCTGTCGAGTGCTCCGGCTGAAATCGAATTTTCGTGTACATAAAACTCAAACGTAACGAAACGAAAAAACAAGCGGTAGAAAATTCCGAGCGAAAAAAAGTAGAAAAAAAACATAGAGTGGCGAGTTGAAAAAAAAAAAGAAAATCCGTTGGTGTGAAACCGAAAGTGAAAAGAAACCAAAAGTTGAAAAATAAATGACTGTGATAAATTAGCTGGGGGTGTGACAAATGTATTGACACGATCTGACGTAGACGTGTGAATTTTCGTTTGTAAAGTGTGACCAACTGGGTGACAAACAATGGAGCTGGTCGAAAATAGTGCCATCAAAATGATATCGCGGCACAGCTTAGCTTTAAGGGATTACGATAACAATTGCGATGAAGACGTGGAGGACAAACAAAACCTCTCTATGGCCGAGCAGTTTTACTACGAAGTCATCTCGTCGTTTCAAAAAGAGGAAGAGGTATTTATGAGAGTATACACAGCACTCTTGTACAGTTTATTTTCCAGCTTTTTATCGTCTAAAAACTTCCACCGATTTTATGATATCATCATTTATTGTTTTTCAAACAAGTCTCCTCTGATCTTTCACCCTCGTTTATTCAATTAGACGAATTTAATTTTAAATTAAAATTCAATATTACGAAACGAAAATCAGTATGAACTAAATCGGCATAGCAGTTGTTAAATGTAACGTTCCCGGCAAAATTGAGTGTGTTTATTGGACTCTCATTAAGCCTGGAAATTGAGTCAAATGAATTTGCCAAGTTTTGTATAGGAGCCATTCGTGAAATAATTTTGATTGATTGCAAAGCGTCCGGTGTGAAAAACGAGTTCGTTTGAACTTTCGCGTTTGCGCTCACTTTGCCATCCACCTCGTGTCTCTCGTCTTTTAATAAAATAATTGCTGCCTCACTCGTGAAAAACGAAAAGCGACAGATCGCGTCGGCAGACTCTATCTTTTCCGACCGAAAAATGAGCGTGAGAAAAACGAGATTTTTTTTTTGTCTTTTTTGAAAAATTGCTTTCCCCAAACTAAAATTAACTCTCTGCTCGTTGAAAATGAGTATGGAATGTAATCATGTTTCGACTGGGAAATCACACATTTTTCAACACGAACTTTTTATTGAATGCAAACACGCGATGTTAGACCAATTTTTTGTTCGCCCTTCAATTTTATTTGAAACAATTCGAAAATTCATTTATTAATTTTTTTTCTTTCTTTTTCATGAAATATCAATAGAAAAAGTGAACACATTCGCATAAAAGAGGGTTTGAATGAATATTTTCAAAAATTGAACACTAAACTAAAAGCGAGAAAAAATATAAGACATACAATAGCGTACGATTTAACGCAATTATAAATGGAAAAAAATTGTCGCAAGGAATGTGCGAGTGAATGCAAAAACGTGGCCGATTATACTTGATTAACGTGTGACTATGTGTGTGCCATTGTGTATGACGAACGCACCCATAAGAGGTCGAGTCATCATTCGGTTATGTGAAATGTCCTACGGTCCGTATACTTTTGGCTAAAATGTCGTTTCACTTGGTGTGAATGACGATATGCCAACGCTCCTATAGAATCATGTCAGTACAATGCACTGCCGAGACGGGACTAGAGGACTTTTACGAATAAACACTTTTTAACGTCTGCTTTGTAAGCGAGAGGCCATTGATGCGTAACGTTTATTATTCCACTCGTTCCATTCACAATCGTGTACGATTCATAAAAATTCCGCCCACGATGATAATTGAAACTTCATCTACATTTACAAATTTCTTAATCACAAGTGATCAATGTGAAATGATAAAGAATAAGTCGAAACACAATTGATCAAACAAATTCATAGGTTTAAAAAAAATTTTTTTTTTTTTTGAATACATAATTTTTTTTAAATTGTTGAAAAACGCAAAATTGAAGAAATATAATTATTAACACGCATCACATCATTGTTCATTTCTTAGATGATTTCCTTCGTTATTGACAACTGTAGAATTAGTCAGGCCAGAAGATTCAAACATATGGTTAAAAAGAGGAAATTACGGTGTGAGAAAATTCTTACTACAGAACAAGCATGCTGGCCATATGACATCAACGTGGCGTCTCATTTTGTGCTCTCATCTTTCTATAGTTATAACTATTGATTTATTAAACCAATGAAATTTTCACAACAATCTAAAAAAAACGTTCCAACAATATCGTCCAAACGATTAATTCTCATTTCAAATAAATTATATTTCGTCAAATTCAATGTTTTAATTTAAAACGTTATTCGAAAAATCGAGGCGAAATTCCTTTTTTTAATCAAAAAATAACGACTCATCTGCTAAATGGAAAAGAAAAAATATTGATAGAGCACAATTTAGCGTGGTATCTAGTGTTGGTCATCGCGTATTGTGTCAAATCTCATGAACAATCATCATCAAATCAAGCTGGCGAATTGGGCATCCAGGGGGAAATAAAAAAATATATAAGCGAACGAAATTGTCGCGCATTGTCAATAGCGCGTCCATCCGTCACCGTTTTTTTTTTTTTTTTTTTTTTTTTTTGAATGCGTAAATTGAGTCGACAGCCTTTTTCCAGTCAACTGGCTTCGAACGGAATTGTATCGGCGTGCGCGCATACCCAAGATACAGCTCTCTTATTCGGTTCCCGAGGGCTCAGACACGCGACGCTCATGCATAATCGGTTGCGTGCATAATCGCGAACGTACATTCCGCTTGCGACATACGCTGCCAGCAAAATACGCGACACTTTAGAACACGCGTTATTTAGCGTTCTAATTGTTGTCGGATAATTGTTACAATTAGTGCCTTTGTTCTGCGCTCCACTTAATGACTCGAAAACACTTTTTCCTCCCCATTGGTCTCTATTCTCTTTCTTCTCAAATTTTTTAGTTTTCGAACTTTTTCTCTCTCTCTCTCTCTCTGTCTCTCCTCTGCAGATAACGTCACCGTTTCTCTCGAGTTTCGCTGAGAACAATAGGACAGAAATTAATACAACTTAATCCCTGACTTACGAGATTCATTACTGCGATGAATGATTTAATTACATCCGTGCACGAGCATAAATAAAACGCGTTCATTAAACTCGCGACAAACTTTTAACCCGTCTATATTTGGACTTGACAAGTTACTCTCCAATTGCCGCGATTTTCTTATTTAATCATCTCAGACGTACTTGTATGCATTTAAATCTGGAAATTGTAGCCGATTTATATGTGATTGCGGGTTTTAAATAAAAAATAAAAACAAAACAAAATAAGTTTCACCTTTTTTTTTTAGTTTAAACATTATGGACTGTAAAATTCTCGGGAATTTGAGGATGAGAAGCAAATTTAAATTTCATGTACACGTTTTAAACAGCTTGCAAAATAATTTTTTCGAGAATGAACTCTTATGTATATATTAAAAAGCTGAGAACCTAATGCAAATGAGAAAATAAAAATGAAATGATATTCCGTTGGTGCAAGTTTTTGTTTATACACCTATACGCCGGGTGCGTTTTTGAATAATATTTCGCGCTGTGTATATAAGAAACAAGAGCGTCAAATATAAAGAAAATTTTTGCTCGTGAAGTCAACGCTCGCGAAAACTTTTTAATCCATTACGTTGGTGGCATCCTTTTTTTTTTTTTTTTTCGTTCCTCAAGGCCCATATCGCTTTTGTCCTCGGACATATTTTATCACCATTAACATCGCCAAACCGGAGTCAAATGCTTTCATAATTTTGTCTTGTTTATACACACTGATGATTGAAAAAAGCTGCGCTAACGTGCGTTAAAGGATATTTGCAAAAGTAATTCTTGTCCGAGACGAAATAACTTATACGGCTTTTGACACGTTAATTAAGACGCATACGTCGAGTGTCGTTAAAACACCAATCTATAACATTAATGTCAATCCAATGAACTTGAGTTAGAGTTGATTAACACCTAATAGTCGTCGCGGGTTAATGAGCTCGCATTAGAGCGGCGCAGGCCATCATGTCATTTACCTGGTGTCAGATATGTAACTCGCTCATTATGAACCTCACGTGCGTGCCAGAACTATACACCATTCACTACTAAACTCTCTGTGTTTCGCATATTTCATCTCATTGTCAAACAAACTTTCATCAGTCATCTCAAAGGACAATATTATCCTTAAGAAAAAAAGTCATCATCTTTTCATGTATATATATAATATACATTCTGCTTTTCTATTTTTTTATTTTTCATTTTTCATATTTTCCGACCAAATTTGAAGTTATTCCTCTGTCTAAAAATATAAAGATATTTTTCCGATTTAACATTTGGCCAAGTAAATATAAATAATGTTCATGTTAACATTCAATAAAAGTAATATACATATGCCAATGACGAGTTGAAAAATTTGTTGTTTATATTTGTTTGTTGAAAGGTAATAGAATTTGATTTGATGTTTGACGAAAACCAGAGCACTTGCGCAAATCGGTGAGTACATGCTCATATTTCGTGTGGCCTTTCAACTCGCGTTACACGATAGCCCTCCTCGAGCAACGCACTCTATTTATCTCATCATAATATATGACGCGACTCAAGCTCTCACCGCAATGGGCGCTACTTGAAAATCGCTCAATTTCATTGGTTTTTTGTCGGTTCTTCCTGGACGACCATTACTCTGCGATATCTTCTTACACTCTTGCAGATAGCCTCATCATTTTTCCCATCGACTGTGCCATTTTTTTTTTAAATCTGCGTGCATTTTTGCCATCGGTGCATTTTAATCGAGCTGCGCCAGCGAAAAGGATACGCGAGTCGCCCGGAAAAACGCTTCAAACGAATTTTTGCGACGCCATTAGCGGGAAATACGATTACAGACCACGATTGCGTGTCAAAGACAAAAAATCAGGTAATCGAATTTTAACCCTACGGATTTTCGACAGTCATTTTTGATGTTGGTACTCTTTCTCTTTTTTTTTTATTCTTTCAGTGTAATTATATCGTCCGGGGAGCTTCACACGCGAAATAGTTTAAAGACGAGCAAGCGCGAACAATGGAAGAGGATTTTTATTTTTGATGGTAAAAATTGTGTGGAGAAAAGTAAGATGGCGGCGAGGCAAATATGCGACGCACACGAATGACGCGGGTGAGAAAACTGAAAAGAGCTCGCATTGCCGCTGATAAATCCACATATACGTGACGGCGAGCGCAGTTTGAGTCCATCAGCCTCTCTTTATTGTTGCAACCTCGTCTCTCGTTGCGTTGCGATTTTGCTTTTATAAATAGATGATATGGAAAAAAAGGGAAATAATGCTCGAGCAATTTGTGAACGCGGAAAATTTTCTCAAAAGTGTAACCTACATTTGCACCCTTTTATATATTATTGTACCCACTCAAGTCAAAAATAGGATTCTTTTGTAGAGGAGTGTGAAAATAATAGAAAACGATTTATCAGAAGGAATATATATATATAATATGAAAATGCTGAAATATATGCGCGCGGGAAAAAGTACATTTTTTCATTGTTAGCGTTATTGTTATGTTGACTATTATTATTATGACTATCGGAAGGGTGGAATAAAAAAATGGTGAGAAATTAGTAATGGGATGAGAAGTTAAAATTGAAACAGGTGTCGGGCGGCGGGCTGGATTGCGCGCAGCGAAGCGAAAAACGCCGCGCGAAATCGCAGTCGTGCCCCTCGAGGTGTACGTGTTCCGCGCGCATGCATCAACTTTATGAGCCGTAAGTATTTCAGCTCGGGCTACCGTTGTTCTTTTGTTGCACAATGAATGTGATGCTGTGCAACCTTCAATTTATTATAAAACACTCTTGCGGCTGTTTCGCAAAATAAAGGGGAAGCGCCGGATTAAACAGCAACATTATACATTGTAAAAATATGCTCGTCCTGCGAACGTTTTTCTTAATGGCCTCCAATCTGTTTGCCAACCATTTTTGTATTATTTTTCTGTCTGTTTTGCCTAAAGTTAAGAATTGGATTTACGTTTCATATGAAAGGTACACATTATGGGACAAATTGTAAGTAATGTGTGTCAAGAGACATAAATTGTTCAAGCAAATAGGAAAGTGAAGATGGCAAAGCGGAGCGAATTAAAACAAGCGAGTATAAAATAAATAGAGCGCTTAATATAAATACAACGCAAGTAACATACCGACGAGAAGTTAGGGCGAATCTGTGAATCTCGTTCACGGTCTCTTCTTAATTAAGAGTACTAACGACAAGGCACATACGTACGCCCGGCTAACTTTATGCAATTTACTTTCTTATCAAAGTGTGTAATTAAGTTCACATCTTTGATTAATACCGAAATGCTGGTGTCGCCGCTTCATCAATGCTCTGAAATTT
>JAAMPD010001617.1:0-22206 GCA_025266255.1 Trissolcus basalis | reverse complement strand
ATTTAATTTAATCTACTGCGAACTTTTGTGTTAGATTAATTGTGATCTCGCACACTAAGTGATTGTTGAAAGTTTGAAAAAGCTGATCATTTTCGCCCCATCTCACCCTAGTTATAATCATGACCGACATTCGATTAACCCTTGTCGATGTAGATTTTCATTCATACAGAATACCTAGTCTTAATAAGATCTGTATGATGATTATCAAATTGAAATTCATATAACGATCATTGTGAATGTTATATTTTTACGATTAATGAATAAATTAATTATTTTTGAAATATTCAATATGGTCACATGGGGAATTGACGTTGAGTTTTAGGTTAAATACGGAGAGAATGAAAATTTTTTGCCAAAAGAATTTACTTTTTAAAAATTATTCACCAAAAATATCTTTACGGAAAAACGGTTGCAATTATTGTCTTAAGTTGTTTCATGAGTATGAGACACGAACCATTCTCAAAAAAAATTATGAATCTTTTTAGAACGAATTGAAAAACCATTTTATAATGAAGACTAAATATTCAATATAAAGTATTTAATTTTGTGGTTATCTTAACCAAACAATTTGGTTATTTTTATCTAAAATGAAATTCAATGGCTATTTATATGATTTAGTAAAAACTTAACAAATCGTAATAAAAAAAAATTTTTTGTATTTGTTTAGCTAGCATACGGTTGTTTTCACTCTCTCGAGCAGTCTTCTTCTTCCTAGGACTTAGCTTCTAGACGAGAAAGTCTACTCTTGCGTTGCAAATGCAAACGAACGCAGGCTAAACAGATACGAAAAATTACATCGTTACCTCGGGTGCAAGCGCAATTCGTGAAGCACGCCTGCTATCATTGTAAAATGTACTATTAACTTTACTCTCTGTTCATATTTTAAAATTTCAATCAATCTATTCCTTAATCGATTCGATCGACTCTATATTATTTTTATTTTTTCAGAAAATAAGCAAACATTCTCGATTTCATTTAAACAATCATTAAAGATGCTTGTAACAATTTTATCTTAGATTTTTTTAGAATTGAACGTCAATGCGATAGAAATAGTAAATAACAGTAAAGGCGCTTTATAATCATACAATTTAGCTAATCTGATGCCTGATTTCAATTCAATGAAAAACTAAATCTCAGTCACTGACAGTTATGTGATCTCGTGCTTCAACTATGTTATAGAAGATAGTCGAAAGGACGCAATGCGACTGCGATTGGACGGTTACCGCACTATCAGTAGATATCACTGGAGTATTATTGTGTACTGTTTTATATCAGAAAATTTTAAAAATCTAAACCTGTCAAATAAGATTGTCTAAGACCAAGCCAAACATGTCCGAGTAGAGTGACAGGATAATAAACAATAATTTTGTGTGATTCAATGATTCTATCTATCTGAATGAAGATCGATTAGCAGTCGTACGGTCACGTTAACTTATTTACATATTTTCATAAATTTTCGATAACTTTAAAAAATTATTTTCGCTATAATATTTGAATTGAAACAATGATCAATACAATAGGGTTTATTCAGACTTATTTCGAAATTAACATGCCTTATGTGGTTGTTGATGAGACTGTCTCAACAATAACCACACATTCCAAGGTGTATATCGAGACTGTCTCGACAAAATGCTCACGTTTTGTGGTTTTTATCGAGACTGTCTGCATAACAAGTAAAAATTGAGATGCATAAACAACTCATTATAAATAAATGAAATGAACAAGTTTTTTATTGTTTGAATTTTTTCATAGTTATATTCATTACAGACATTATAATAACCTTTGTCAATGCAAATTTTTATTCAAACAAAATACCTAGTCTCAATTAACCCGTTCGATCATTATCAAATTGAAATTCATAAAACGACCATTGTGAATGTTATTTTTTCACTATCAATGAATAAATGCACGGCAGGAGGCTCAATTGCTATTTATGTTGATAACAACACCGAAATAATGTTGTTGACGTACACTTTGTTTCTACGCAATGCAGTGTTATAATAAAATTTGAGTACTGTTATTTTGATTGAAATTTATATGATGATGATTGTAAACATGATAATTAGAAATTTCAAACAATCACAGAAAGTGGAAGAAAAAATATTTTCAAATAGTTTTATAAAAAATTTTTTTGAGGTATCGATATTTTCTGATATGAATAAAGCTTATATCACTTCTATGGTTCCAAAATAACGAACATAGATTGAAACATAGATTTCATTTAGCAGTCCATATATATGTAAAGATAAGATATTTATTTTCATCAAGTAAAATGATTTTTCAATAAAAATTACTTGTTAACCATACAGGCGCCCTTAAATCCAAATACCTAGCCAACCTGATGCCTGATCTGAACTCGGAGATGAACTCGGAGATCTTAACAGAGATGAATCTCAGTCACTGAAAGTTGAGTGACCTAGCCCCTAAACCCTGTTCTTTAAGAGCGTTGAGTAACTGTGATGCGACTGCCATTGGATATCTACTGCTTCATTAGAAGGAACTGTTTTATAATATAAATATCAAACTTTCGAAAATGTCTTATGAAATTGTTTAAACTGTAGTCAAATATATCTGATAATCACAACAGAATCAGTAGATATAACATTTTCGATATAAGTAGAACGATAAGAAATACAAAAAAATAGTAGCTAGGAACTGAATTGCATAGCAAAATTTGACGTAACAACGTCTGGATATAGCAATGATCACCATAAAGTAGCGTTACGTCATAGCGTTATGCCAGCGCAGCGTTACACTATTGTAACGCTTAAACATAACGCCATTTTCCTGATGGCCGCCGGCATCCACCAATTTATAAGACGTTGTCACGTAAGAAAACGTTTTTATTTGGTTTTTCGGATCCAATTCATATTTCTAGAAAATGTCTTATTCCTGATTTTTAGTAAAAACTCTGTTCACCACTATTGAACTAAAAGAAGACAGAACGATGTCTGGTCATTGAGGTGAACACCCGAGTGGTGTTAATTGAGACGTCCTTATACGAACCATTTGATCATTTACATGTATAAAGTTCATGAGATTTAAGGACACTGATCGATAAGCACCACTTAGTCCAAACATATTTCTGGGGTCGGTCCTTATAACTACCAAATGTCTCTATATGCACCGCGATATATTAAAAATCGTCCTCACAACTACCATTATACAAACATATACTTGTATATATTTAATACAAGTATATATAATACTTATATATGTACTTATATATATACTTATAATATAGATATTCAATCATGTAAACAGATAAGCAGGTCAGGAGCAAAAAATTAGAGAGATAGGGCATGAAGCAAGTATGCGCGGGCTACGAGCGCTCCGAAACTGCGAGAGGCGTTCACTTTAATGCTCAAAAAACATTACTTATAACATTAGAATCACTTTCATATTTTGAATTTAAATAGTCTAGGGATAGAACTTTCAAATTATGATGTTTTTGAAAAATCGATTTTTTCAAAATTCTAACTGCAAGTAACCCCTTAACGCATTAATTACTGACCTACTAACCGAGTGAACGACCCATTAGCGAATCTACTATACCATTAAATATTTCATCGTCCATTTTTACGCTAGTACGGCGCGAAACCAAGACCGATTTAAGTCACATTTCACGCGTAATTTTTAACAATAATCTTAAACAACAAATGAACCAATAAGAATATATACATAATACTATAAATATTAATATACCAGTATGCAAATGCACTAATAAATAAGTACACCCTTGTCATTTGAGCAAACAAAACTAACAAACACAACACACTCAACCCCCGCCCCCCCCTAAGGAGAGACGGGTGTGCTGACCACACAAATAAATTTCAGAATAGTTTAATATGTCACAGGTTTCAGAGAACCAACTCTTCTGCGTAAAACTTCTTGCACCACTCGCTATACTTGGAGGAAAAGACCTAAAGTTCTATTGTGGTTGGCCTGACTGTCCTGTCATAAGAAACATCTACACCGGATATCACGCATTTTATTCCTTCAACGATCTCCAAAGACTTGTTTGTGACGTCTGCTATAACGACGAACTATTTAATGTACGCCCCATCGTAGATTGCGTAACTTGCGTTTTAGAATATACAGTTCATGGTGATGAATTAAATTTCCAACATCCCATAATAATTTTTCAAAAAACCGTGTAAAATCATGCGACCACCAGTGATCATACTTCTTACAATTCTTATTCCCCACTGTCATTCAATTTTTGAATTTGACTGTTCAGCTCCGCGATCAGAGATAATTCAGGTTTGACTCAACGACGTAGAACGCTGCGATATGTCTAATAAACCAGTAAATACTACCAAAACGCACTTACAACTACTTCAACTCACAAAATTCTCTCGCACCCATGTACACCACTGTTTTCTAGAAATAAAGCGATTCATTACACACTGTGGGATGTGGTCACATGTCTCTATGGTGAGAAATAGATTAGCCACATACCTGAAGCCATTCACCAAGGATGAATGTATTTCGATACACGAATCCGGTAGATTAAACCTGTACGGTCATAATATTGATCATGTTAAAAAAACGGTACAACAAATTTTCAATTAATCCTTAGTGGCTCACTTTCAAACGACGGTACCTGCGGAGGTGAGTCGTATACAGACCAGTTTGGCACCTGGGATAACGTAGTAGTACAAGCGGAGGGAAAACTCATTATATCAGATTACGATGTTACTGTAGAATTAGATTCGGAACTAATAATAACCCCTTCAGGAGTTTGCTGTCCCCTAAATAAGGGCAAATGTTATGATCACGATGGTGGAAGCTTGTACTGGGACCTATACCCACCAAACCCTTGCGAATTTGACAAATATACCGTCCTATATGAAGGACCCGGATATAAAATGATCACAGAAACGCGAAACGGTAGGGAAACAGTCATTGCTGTAACCTCAGAAGACATAACCTTTGCCCTCGCTACACTTTCGATACAAAACATATGTGGATACGCTTTTATTAGAACTGAACATCCAAAACTTTATATCGTAGAGGGAGTCGACGGCACGTTTTTCAAATCCAAATCCACGATTCAAACAGCCGACTTAGACCTATTCAATTATGTCAACAGTAAATTCATATATATAGAGAAACACTTCCGCGCCCAAATCGAAACCCTTTATCGTGACATTTTGACGAAGCGTTGCAAACTAGAGAGAAAGGTTTTACAAAATAGCCAAGGCCTAGCATATCTCAACGGAGATCTTTTTGCAATGAATTACATGGGTGAAGTCGGGAACACCGCAATCGTTACCGGAGAAATAATTCAAATCATTAAATGTGTACCTGCCCAGGTGACAGTCGCGTAAACTTCAAGTTGCTATCAAGAACTGCCAGTTATGCATCAAAACCAAACAATGTTTTTAGCACCGCGCACCCGAATTCTGAAGCGAGTTGGATTTGAAATCACGTGTAACCCGGTGTTACCTGTAACATTTTTCGTAGACGGAAACTGGTATCGGTTCACACCTCACCCTGTATTAGCTACTCCCCCTATATTACTCAAGCCTGATTCCACCCCCACTTGGGAGTACGCGAAACCGCAGAATTCAGCGAAAACCGGAATTTATTCAAACGAAGACTTACAAAGACTACAAGAATATATCATGACGCCCCGCGAACAACCAGCAATAGTAAATGCACTTGCCCGCCTGACTGCTGGACAAGCTGTTTTAACGAAAGGTCTTCATTCGAATAATTTATTAGACAAAGATACACTTCACCGCATAGCTGCAAATACTTGGGACCGACTTTGAGGTTTCCTTAAGGGTTTAGGTGATTTTACGAGCGGACTTCTAGGAATGTATTTAGTTCTAATACTAATCAAGAGTCTCATAGACACGGTTCTTCACTTCTCAACGTTAAAATCAGAGATAGGATGAACACCATGGCTTATAGCGTCAGCTTGGGCCAGTCTTACAAACTTTACCCTCCATCGCAAACAAAGAAAGAATAACAAACGTGAAAACCAGGGAATACAAGATGAAGAAAACCCAGCACCCGTAACTAAAACCGAAAACGAAATTATTTACTCGGTCCTTAGACTTTCTGCAGCTCCGGATGCGAGAGTTTACCTCGAACTACCACCGCGCGCAAACCGCTCGTCTCAGGATAGTTTGAACCGAACCTCCAGTAGATCCTAAGCTACGCATGCCAGCGTTCAAACGTACCAAATATTATCCCTTAAGTGCACTTTGGCCTTTTTATGACATATGTGCACTGTGGGGTCTGCCAGACCCAATTATGTTTTAATTATTATAAACAAAGTATTTCAAGCCTAAAAAAATGTATGAACAATGAAATCGCAAGTTTGGAGTCTCAGGAAAACGATTGTTATAGTCCCGTTACGAAAATTGTTGTTTTAAATTGTTATCAACAAAATAAAAAAAATTTCAAAACTTTTTTTTTTCAGAAAATCATATCTACGTTTAAGTAAGCTTTGAAAAAAGTTTTATAAAGAGATTCTTGGAGAAAAAAACTTATATTTTTAGAAAAAAATACGTTATAGTTTATTTTGTTGAAAAAATATAGTTATTGAGTCACCTAAAGATCGGCAATTTTCGGCACCTGTTAAGCAGGCATGTGCGACAGAAATGAGCTAAAACTTTTTGCAATTATGAACAATTAGTTTATATTCGCCTTTATTTTGACAAGAACACATTGTTAGTACTAATAAACATTTTTTATTATAAACAATTCTTATATTAATGTTTTTCGTCAGACTAGACAGTATAACATTTATTACATTGTATTAAACCTGACTATTACATGCTACACTCTTATAATCAAATTTAAATACAATCTTAGAAATCGAAATCTTATAAAAGCGAACTCAAAAGTGAACCTACTCCAGGGTGCGATCACCTGCACAGTTTTTACACTGTTTAGAAGTGTGTTCAGAACACACTGGCAGGCTGCATTTGATGCACCTGAACTTCGTCTTGCGGTCTTCCTTCCGAGTGCAGAAACTGCAACGACGTTTGTTTTCCATTGTATTTAGTACAATGGTCTCCTGTTGTTCATCTTCGCTTTCGCCTGGCGACACCAGATTGACGATAAAATGTCGGAGGTTTATCGGCAAACTGGGCGATTGCAAACGACGTTGCAATTGTGGTTTCACGAGCGATAACGCCAACTCTTCCAGATACTTTTCGTGTGACAAAATTGGGTTTTCTTCAGGAAACGAGTACAAAATTTGACTGTTGACTGCGGCCTGATCCAGCATACCATAAAAGATTCGCATCGGCCAGCGGTTTGTTCTTCTTGCTGTCGAAAATGCGTGACAGAGTTGATCAAACGTGTCGACACCGCACATGGTTTTATTATAAAATAAAACCATGTAGGGTTTTGATGTTTCAGGATCAACCCGTCCACCTTTGTGCAACGATGACAATAACAGAACAACCTTGTTTTTCTTTGGGGTGAACGATACCAGAGTTTTCCCTTCGTGATACGCAAAACGAGTCGGATTTTCGAGACTAGCTTTTTTGAAAAAAGGTGGAATTTGAGGCTTATTCTTACGAAGGGACCCGACAATCGACAAGGAAAAATCTTTTTTCATGCTTTCCACGACAGGAACGGATGTGAACCAATTGTCACACGTGATTGTTCGACCAGAATGGTGAATTGGCGTCGACAGATTGCGAATATAGTAACCTGGAATATTTTCATCATTTTGTAATAAGGTGCCATCTATGCGACCAACATACGGAATTGCTTTGATCATGTAAAATGTCGACGAATCATTCATTGAAACAACTTTTAGACCATACTTGTCAGGTTTAGAAGGAATGTACATTTTAAATGAGCACCGACCACGAAAACCGAGCAACTGCTCGTCGATAGCGCAATTTTGACCAGGCTCATAATACTTTTCGCACAGTTCTATAAAAAGCGTCCAAATTTCGCGAATGGGCGCGAATTTGTCGGCAGGAGCACGCTCCTAGCGCGTTTCAATGTCGTCGAATCGCAAAACGCGAATCAAAAAGAAAAACGATTCACAGTCATAGTTGCTCGGAATAAAACAGAAGAAAATGGTAACCAGAGTCGTCTGACATTGGTATGGCCCATCTTGAACAAGGCAGCGTAATACATAAGCCCAAGAAGACTTCGGATCTCGATGAGATCAGTATTACGGTGTACAGAGGCAGGATTATTTTCATCACGGACGGTAGCAATTTTTTTGTTAGTACAACGCACAATAGTTTCAAGGATGTCGTCGGAGAACAAAAGTGACCAAGCTTCTAGCGGACTTCGAACATCTTCAGCACCGTTTCTCCCGCCTGAAGTATGGTTTTTGGTGCTCGAAGAATCATTTCTGCGCTCTCTTCCTCTTGTTTCCGGTGGTCGTAATGACCATTTGAAGCCGTTCTTCCCGAGTATGTAGCTGACAGGTCGTCCACCGATGTTCCTCCTTTTCGCTGGTGGTTCCTGTGCAATGTCATCGTCGTCCATGTCTGAATTTTCAGCTTCACTTTCATCTTCTTCCGATGCATGACTGCTTTCGTACTCGGGTTCGTTTTCTTTATCGCTTAAAATCAAAGATTCGTTATCGTCTAAGTCCTCTTCATCGTCTTGTGTTTGATTTTTATCGAACACTCTTATAACATCGGCAGCTGCCCGGGTACGGGAGCGTGTTTGCATTTTGCATTCTGTTAGAAAAAATTGGAAGATAAATATCTCTCCTATTTTCAAAAAAAATCAATTTTTAAAAATAAGTCTTACTTTTACGTTGTTTCCATACGAATAAACAAAATTTTGTTGTTGAAAGTAGTTGAGACTTCTGAAAAAATGGAAAAAAATGTTGAATCATTTAAAAATGAGGTTATGTGAGTTTCAATGTTGTTAAAGCAAGTTTTCTATGACTTACCTTGAGTTTAATAGAATTTGTACAAAGTCACACTTTCAACCATATGTGAACACTTGGGGTCTGGCAGACCCCTATTTCACTTTCGCAACAAATAAAAACTATAGAAAAAAGTTAAAAAATGTGCTAATCGTCATAAATCGTTTCTACAGACTCCATACTTTTTTTTCATATGATAACAAACATCTTTTTTACCGACTTTCACATTGTTATAGTGATTGAAAAAACGGCTGGGGTCTGACAGACCCCAAGAGTGCACTTAAGGGTTAAGAGCATTGATTATGGCAAAAGCCTCCGCACAAAAGATTGACAATTTGTTATTAATTCTGATTTTTAGTTGACATTGAAGTGAAGGGCAAACTAGAGCAAAAGATGTAGCTATAAGTAAAAAGTTAGTATCATCTAGTTTTTTTGAGCCGTCTGTAAAAATAGTAGTATATTCGGAAAATGATTTTTTCAGATATGAGTTAAAAGCTTTATTAGCAAATCTAGGATTATCTTTGACCTTCACACCAAAATCCACTTTACATATCTTTGAGAAATCAGTACATCTAATCTTATATTTAAAATTCAAAGAACCTGGTAATCTGAATTTAATGAGATCTTTGAAAGAATTTCTTTCTTGAATGGCAAAACATAAGAATGAACCAGATAGTTTAGTAGAATCAGCAACTTCAACATCTAGTTCTGTATCGTTCAAAAGTTTATAAAGAGGACAATTGGTGAATGTGAATATTTTAGCACAGAGCTTATGCAGATATAATGATCGACGGAATTTAAGAGGCCATTCTCCCGTGAGATCAAACATAACGTTAATCGGGGTGGATTGCATAAGATCTAAAATTAACCTCATGGCTCTAAACTGTAAGCGATCAAGCAATAACAACTTATTGGGAGAGGAAGAACCATATATTTGGTTACCCCATTCGAGATAAGAAAGAACTAAGGATTTGTAAAATCGATCTATTATGCGGGGGTGAGCACCCCAACTTGAACCGCAAAAGACCTTAATAACATTGATGAATTTTTCAGCTTTGCAAACTATATTTTTTATATGAATATTCCAATTAAGTTTAGTGTCAATGAAGATTCCCAGATATTTAAAATGATCAACAATTTGAATTTCAAATTACGGTGAGAGATAATTCTACGTTTGGACGAGTTACTAAAGATCATGGCAAAAGATTTAGTAGGAGCTAGATTTAAGTTAACCGATGAAAGAAACATATTACAATTATAGACAAAGCCGTATTCAGCGAATTAAAGATATAATTTATATCCAAAATGAGAACAACAAAGGGCAATGTTATCCGCGTACATAACAATTTTAATATTATGCAATATTCCCATTGCTGGAGCGTCTCTGCACTAATAGAATGAACCGTTTATGATTCAAATTATTTATTTTTATTTATTTTCCGTGATCCTTCTCCAAGGTCAGGGTAACTCCTATAAAAGGCTGCCCTATCAGTCCTTTTGTTAGTTATTATTTATCTCGCGCTTGGTTATCGTTCAACTCGAACGTCGCATAAACTTTGATTCGGTTCTTGTGGTGAAAGTTCTCGCTTTGATTTGTTGGTGGCTTCTGCGTTCGTTTTCTCTGCTGGCTTGATTTCTGCATCGAATCATCGTCTGCAACGAGCTGTACTTGAAGCATCACCGAGTGAGCCCATTCCGATTCTTATTTGCAATCATTTTGTTCAATTTATTTAGTCTACATTTTTGTAACAACTAATCTTAATTTATTGCATAATCGGGGAATTAATTTAATGCAAACGCGACATTTTCATTATTAACTTCGTTCAATGAGTTGTATCTCAAAATAGGACAGGAGTTGTATCTCCACTCAATTGAGAATTGTACATCCCAATTTGAGTTTAAATGTCCAAAAAGAGCGTCTCTTTAAATTCCTTTTCTTATTTCAATTAATTCAAATCTGCGGTGTTTATTGCCCGCATTTGTTGATTGATTGTTTTTGAAACTTAATTGATGATTGTTTTGTTTATTTGATTTGAATATCTAATTTTAACGTTAAATTTCAAATGCATCATTGAGCGAATTCAAATTAAAAATAGTCAAGGGTTAAGTTTGTTTTGCTCAACTTGTTTTCTTTATTGCGAATATTGTGCCTGATACAGCGATTTATTTAAATTCAATTTCGAGTTTGATTTCTTCGATTTCTTATCTTTGCATTTTCTCATAAACGCAGCAACTAATTTCTTTTCTCATTGGCTCCGTTATTTGTTATTTGCCAATTGAGCTTTAGAGAATTGTTTGTTCGCAATACAGTAAATTAAAGCCTCATAATCATCGATTTATAATAGGCGTTTAATTCTGTTACTTTACTTCGAGAAGATACCGAAATTAAAATAGTAAAGGGTTGTGTTTATTTCGAACCAACTTTATCGCTGTATTAGGTCAATACTTTAGCATCGGCGCGGTCAAAATTTAATCGGCAGCGTCTGCCTTATTATCAAACATTTTCATTCTCGGGTTCGTTTCAAACGTTCGTATTGAAACGAACTTTAGATTTTGCCTTCTCAACTGTGATTCTTGTGCCTGGCGACGTCGGTAACGACGCTCACTTCTCCACCGTCTGAGCTCGGATTAAATAAGAAATTTTTCTTTTTAATTCGCTGCACACAATTTGTGCCTTGATTAATACGATCTCGCACAAATATCTTTGGGCAAATGTACTTGAATTTGGGATAAATGAATATTAAATAGTATAGGACTGAGGATTGAGCCTTGTGGAAGACCTGTAGTAGCAACTCCGTTACCCACAAGTTTACCACCAATATATCCATTCAAAAATCTAATTTTAATAAGATTATAAATAATAAGGACTAATTTTTTTAGACATTTTAGACGCAAAAGTAGTTTAGCTAAAATATACGGATCGACACAATCAAAAGCACCTTTTAAATCCAAAAAATAACACCTGTTGTTTTGTGTTTAAATAAGTTATACTGAATATGAGATATCAAATCTAGTACTGCATCAGTTGTAGATTTGCTTTTGCAAAAGCCGTATTGGAAACATGGGATGATTTGATAATTTTCGGCCTACCATTCTAGTCTTCATTGTAAAATTTTTTCATACCGTTTGGCAATGCATGAAGCCAGGGCAATAGGTCGACAGTCATCTGTGCCCGGTTTGGGGATGAAAGCTGTAAAAAATAACCTCCAATCAGAAGTGACATAATTGTTACTCATATATAAATTGAAAATGTTTAGCAGAATATTCAAAGCGAGGAGAGGCAAATTAACAAGAGCTTTAAATGAAATAAGGTCAGGACCAGGTGAGGTGTTGGTTTTAAAAGAGGTTAAAGCAGACATGAGTTCCTCGTAATGAATTTCAGAAACCATATAAGAATCTAGTACAGTATTAGAAAGATCGGTTGCAGCAGAAAAAAATAATTCAAGATAGTTAATATAGTTCTCAATGACAGTAGTGTCCTGGCGATCTAGAAGTTAATTAAATTTGGTTCTAACTTTATCACAGTTAGTAGTATTAGTTAAAGGTTGATCAATGGTGTTAAATTTTTTGTCTTTAATGTTTTTTGCTAACCTAAAAATGTATTTCGGGTCTATATTTTTATCCAAGGAATCACAAAATTTACAGAATTCTTTAGTTCTCTCTTTTTTTATTTTTGCACGAATTTTCTTAGCCGAGTCATTATATTTTTCCAAGTTAGATAGAAAACAAAATCACTATCAGAAACTGCGCGCGCTAGTTTAGTACCTTCAATATTAGAGGTACCATAAGAAGACCACAAACTATTTTTGGCATTAAAGTCGCCACATATAATAACCTTACCGCCAAAAACATTTAAAGCATTAAAAAAATTATCCCAAAAATTATTATGCGTATAAGCAGTAGATGGTCTAGGAGGACTATAAATTTCGATTAAAATCAAATTATTAATACAGTCATTATCAGTAGAAATTTTTACAATTATAACTACGACATTATTATTCGCACAAAGTTTGATTAGATTTGGGTTATTTTGATTTAAAGATTGGAGTTTTAAATTATTTCTGATTAAAAAACCAACACCACCACCTGGTGCATGCAACCTTTCTTTCGAGAGAAAATTATAACCTGGAGAGGAAAAAGTCTAAAATGGGCTTAAGTAAGTTTCGCATAGGCAAAAAATATCCGGATTATATTTATCTATGATATTAGGTAGAAGGAATTTTTTGTTAGTTATAGAGCGACAATTCCATATAATGTTGATGATTCTATTGTGGATCACTCACGGAGTCTGGTGAGAGACTTTGAAATGGTTCAGTCTCCTAATTCTCAACCTTCTCCTGATACTCATATTGAAACTGCTCAACAACCTGATATTTCTCTTGATTTTGCTGAAAGGCAGGATTCATTCTCACTTTAATTATGTGATAATTCCGTCAAAATAATACAACTAGTTTGTTCGGCTAAAGGTCTTACGTTTGATAACGACGAAGAATTCAAATCTTTTTGTTCCAATATTTTGAAATCTCTTTCTGGTCCTGTTAATGAATGATCCAATTTTGGAATTAAAGATTGTGCAATGGAACTGTCGTGCACTTAGAAATAAAAAGCAATATCTTCCCTTTATGATCGATAAATACAAAATTGATATTTTTTGCTTTTGTGAAACTTTTTTGAGTAACGGGCATAATTTTTCATATCCGGGATATAATTTTGTTTCCAAAAAAAGACTTTGTTCAACAGGTGGAGGTGGTGTTGCCTTTTTGATTCATAATAGATTGAAATATGTGTCACTCGATTCAGATCATACTCAATTCCGCAAACATTGTTTTGATAACAAGGTTGAAATTTCAATTTTAAAAATTGCTTTTAGTCATGATATGAATAAAAATTTAAATATTATTATTGTATATAGTCCCCCTAGATCTGGCTCTACTTATGCGTACACTGACAATAAATTTTGGGAGAATTTCCTTAATTACACGGCTAAATTCGATAATTTGGTACTTTGTGGCGATTTTAATGCTGAAAATCAATTATAGTCATCTTCGGGTACTGGTACTCTTGAAGGCTCGAAATTATTTAATGCTGTTGTTGACAGTGATCTTATTTGTTTGAATGATGGTCAAATTACATATTCCAAAAAGGATGGATCATCTCCAGATGCTTTGGACTTATGTTTTGTTCATAAAAATATTGCCAACTTTTGTTCGTGGGGGGTTCTAGATTATAAGTTTGATAGTGATCACTTTCCAATTTATGTTTCTTTTGAAAAATTCTTTTTTAAAAATGTAGATTGTCGACCCCATATTAATGTTTCTAAAGTCAATTGGGATGCTTTTAGAAATCGTTGTGCTAATTTATTCGCCGATTTTGATTTTGATAATGATGATGTTGATAGCTTATATTCTTATTTTCTTGAAAAAATCAATTCTGCTCTTTTTGAAACCGGCGCGTTGGATATGAGAAAAAAAAATTGTCAACTTGTTTGAATGTTATTGGTGGAACGAGAATTGTAAAAAATTGATGGCGGAAAAAATTGATTGCTATAAGTCTTGAAAGGCCTCACCTACACCTGGTAACTTACTTGCTTTGGATCGAGTTCGAAAAAAAATTAGCAAGAAACTGAAAAAAGAAGATTTGGTGAATTTTTCAAATTTTGTGAATCATTAGATAGAAATACTGACCCTAGATTCATTTTCAAGTTAGCTAAAAATATTAAGAACAAAAAAAGTAATGCTGTTAATTAACCTGTCACTAATACTGTAAATATGGACAAAGTTCTTGCAAAATTCAATTCAATTATTGATAGCAGGGACGTTAATGTTGTTGAGAACTATTTGAATTAAAGAAAATTTTCTTAAGGACTCGTTAGACTCTTCCAACCCTATCAAACAGGGATTTTTAGTAGAAAAATTTAATATTGAAGAGTTGACTTCTGCTCTTGCTTCTTTCAAAATTCAAACTTCTCCAGGTCCTGACAATATATCCTTCAAAGTTCTTAATGAATTGGCTCACTTGGCTTTAGACATTCTTCTTCATATTTTTAATTTGAGTTTTGAGAAAAACGAGATTCCTACTAATTGGAGAAATTTTTTTTCAGTATTTATCCCTAAGCCTGGTTCTGATGACTGCAGACCTATCTCACTAGCATCTTGTTGCATGAAGCTGTTTGAAAAAATTCTCCTGAGGAGACTAGAATGGTGGGCTGAGAATGAAAAAATTATTCCGGCTTCTCAATATGGATTTAGAAAAGGTAGATCTACCACGGATGCTGTTGTCGATCTGGTATCATACGCTCAGTGCCATATGATCAAAAACAATACAATTGGAGTTGTTTATTTAGACATTAAAGGTGCATTTGATAACGTAGACCCATACATTCTAGCTAAAACCCTATTGAGACTTAAATGTTCCAAACACTTTGTTTTGATTATTTATAATTTGATCAAACTAAGATATATTAATGCATTTGTTGATGGTAAATCTATCGGAACTGGTATGGCTACATCCGGTGTTCCTCAAGGATCAGTTTTGAGCCCAATATTATTTAATATTTATTTGTCAAATATAAAATCTTATTTACCAGATGGGGTCAAGATAATTATGTTTGCGGATGACATCGCGTTATGTTTTGCCGACTCTAATCTTAAGACTATTTTCGCTACACTTAACAGTGCTTTGAAAGATTGTGATCTATTTCTTAAGTCTGTTAACTTAAATTTAGCTCCTAATAAGACGTTTGCTTCAATATTAGCTAATTATAGCAAAAAGGCGATTGTTAATCGTCAAGGTTTAAAATTCGTTTTGAATAACTCCACTATCAAAATTGTTAATTGCTTCAAATATCTGGGCATCTATATTGACTTTAAGCTTACCTGGAGTCATCATATTGAGTTTATTGCCAATAAGGCATCCAAATTTATAAATGTTATTAAAGCTTTCTGTGGTTCTGGATGGGGCGCTCATCCAAAAATCTTATGTCGTTTATATAAATCTCTTGTTCTCTCCAACCTCGAATGGGGTAATCAGGTTTATGGTTCTAGCACCAAGAATAATTTACTTATGTTAGATAGGTTGCAATACAGATCGCTTAGACTCATTTTGGGTTTGATGAGATCTACTCCCATCGATGCCATGTTAGATTAAACTGGTGAGTGGCCATTAAAATATAGACGATATTCATTTCTTCATAAGATGTGTGCAAAAATTTTTACATTTAATTCCTTTCCAGTATTTGATTTGTTATTTCGTGATCCTGATATTTCCATAGAAAATAGTTCGGAATTCAAAGGATCTATGTTATATTTTGTCTTGGAAAACCAGAAATCTTTTGATGAGATAATTAAATTCAGGTTACCCGGTTATTTGAATTTTAAATTCGATACGCGATTTTTCAACTTTTCAGATATCTGCAAGGTTGACATTGGTTCTGAAATTCAGATTGTAAAGCCGCGTAATTCTGACAGAATTTTCAATAATTATATTGCGAAATCATTCCCAGATTTTACTGCTATTTATACCAATGGTTCGAGGAAACTGCGTTATAATGATTACATGCCATCTGCCACTTCTTATACGGTAGTTTGTCCAGCTCTTGCGAAGTCTTTGAAATTTAGAATCAATGGAAAATTCTCTATTTTTCACGCCGAAGCTTTTGCTTTGATTGATGCGCTAAATTTTCATTGTTAATAATTCATTAGATAAAGCTATTATTGTCACCGACTCTCTTAGTGTAATTAAGGCTTTGTGTAATATCGATCCTTTTGGCAATTTAGATTATATGGTATATATGATTGAGCAGCTTTATTTGGAAATGATTGCTAGTCACCCTAATTTTGTTATATATTTTGTCTGGATCCCTAGTCATATGGGCATTTCTGGCAATGAATTGGCTGATAGAGCTGCTGAATCTGCTTTAGATCTTAGTCATTTATATGTTAAAAAAATTTTGTTGCACTCTGAATGTACATATGCGAAAAGGAAATATTTATGCGAGATTATTGAATATTTGTGGCAAGAGAGATTTGTTAATGGAAAAAGATATTTTCCCCACCGTGACAAAGACAAGTTGATGGGTATCAAGCTCTGGTGGAAAAAGACAACACTACATCGGAATATAATTTCTTTTATCGCAAGAATTAGATCTGGCCATACTTTTTGCTACCAAGACCTGCATCGCCTTGGAATCATCGATTCTCCATCCTGCGATTGCTCCGCTCCCACACAATCTTTAAACCATCTTCTCTTCGAGTGCCCCGCCATCCAATATGACTCTACCGATCTTCGCATCAAGTTATTTGAGACTTTCCCTGAAGTTGATATGGATGTTGCTGAAATTGCTTTTTCTGGAAATGAGGCTTTATACAAAGTGCTATTCAACTTTGCTACCAAACATTCCATCTGCATTCAAATACGCCACTCTTTATGTATGCTTCCGCTTTGACTTGTGCTGCCATCTACTTCCCACCTGATTGACAAGACTCCAGACCTGGCGTGCGAGGAGTAACTGTGTTTCAGTTCCTCATAGCCATTAAAGGAAAGAAGAAGAAGAAGAAGATGCCAAAAGGTGTAAAACGTTACAATATTACTATTTTACACTAAATTTGATTTACTGAATCTGTTTTTAAACTTATTCGCTATTTTTAAAATTTGTAAAGTGTTCATGCCCAGATTTATCGTTTCGCAAAACTCTTTGAAGAGTCTAGTTTCTTTTTTAATTTTTATCATTCATTGTTTTTTTTTCATTGTAAAATTTAGGTAGGATTAGCTTTATACTCTTTATAATTTTTTTTTATTTGCATCAACCATATTTTGGCAGTTTCATCCCACCAATAGTTGATGATTTTTCTGAAAATTTTAATATTTTCTAGTAATTAAGCTCCCTGGAAATTGATCTAAGGGTTAATTACATAAAGATACAAATCTATTGGTATCCATCAAACATTTACAGTTTTTATAGTTTTCTGTACAATTGTTTAACCCGGAAGTGGGAGCGCACTTTCAGATGTCTTTGTTTATCAACAAAAGTCCCACTCAGTTATTTTTGTCAAACGATCGAAATGACCATAGCGCGCCCACTTACGGGTTAAAGAAAAATCATACGATAGTGGTCACTACTGTATTTATGATCTAGGATATTCCAGACACAACTATCAATCAAATTACCATCTACAAAAGTCGAATCTAGTGCTGATTTGCTGTTCTGGTATTTAGAAGACCAAGTGCATTCACCACTGTTGAGACATACCAAATTACTACCTTCAAAAGCAGAAGCTAACTTTCTCCTTTCCCTATGATTATCCCACAATATATTTGGCCCATTGGAATCACCGCATGAAACAGTGTTATTTAAGAAACTGTAAAAATCTGAAAATGTTAGACCGAAAATTTTCATCTAATGAATTTTTTAAACAAGTTATTACGACGGGGACTATAAATTACTATAAGATTTATATAAAAATTCTTATTAATATGAATTTTTACTATTGCGATTTCAATTAAATTTCAATTTTTACACTCATTAATGATATTAGGGTATTTATCATTTTGGAATTCATATTTTATGTTTTTATTTATTACGATAGCGACTACACTTACTTTTCTCTTGTCGTGGTGAGCTGTTGACGTTGAGTGAACTCGACGCACGTGCTCGCGAAATTCAACTTAATCTGGCGTGCTGTAACACATTATTACTACCTTGTGGGATCTGTGCCAACATTCCACCATCCCGTTAGCAGCTCAAATTGCTCATCAGCGACTCAAATTGCGATCCCTGATCGGTGGTAAGGACGTATGGGCCCAACAATGTCGATGATGTGCACTTTTGACTGAAACGTGTATCAAGCACGTCGAACTTTTCGTGAGGAATCTTATTGTGCCTGGAGATCTTGCTTGGCTGGAAGGCCAGGCACGTCCAGGCTCATTCGATAATGTCTTTGTTCATTGAAGGCCAGGTTTTAATCAGTATAGTGCTACCTTTCATGAGATTCCAAAAATGTTTTATGGCGCTATAGATAGCCTGCAGTTCCTTATCGTAAGTGCTATATTTTTTCTGAGCGTCACTAAACTTCTTGGAAAAAAACCCAAGAGGCTTCAATGCTCCCTGATCGAGCTGTTGAAGTATGGCTTCCATGGCGACATCGGAAGCGTCGCACTGTAAAGCTAGAGGCGTGTCTTTGATAGGATGACTGAGGAGGGTTGCGTCTAAAAGTTTTCTGGTCTACTCGAAAGCATCTTCCCAAGCTTGATTCTACGAAACTAGAATCTTATCATTCTTCTTCGACTTGCTAATATGTTTTTGATCTTAAACCGCGTTGAATTAAGGTTTATTTTTGGTTGAATTTACGTTCTACAAATGCATGTAATGAGTTCCTAGGGAAAAAAGGAAGTAATAAATTAGGGGTTAGGATTTCAATCGTTCGAATGTGACTTTTATATAATTTCAATCGAACTTCACTTATAGTTCATTTGATTTCTTAATTATATCACAAATATCGTTCTTTACGATTAACATGTAGACATTTAGAGTTCTACAATTCTCCTACAAGGACAAAAACAATACAACAAAATAAAATCTTTTTTTTTTCATAAACCCTTTTACAAATGAAAAGATTAATACAAACGAGTCTTCTTTGAACAAAATTCTCTTTCAAATAAACATGAACAAAAACAAAAACTACCACTCAAGATTCTAAAATCGCCGATGCAAACATTACTTGCCCGTTTTCAATCGATCGAAAATAGTGCTTCAGGAAAACCTGGGATCTCTCGGTCCATCCTGCTGCTTTTTTTAATAATATTAATGCTTACGCCTCTCTCCGCAGCAGCAGAGGTCGACGCGTGCTTTGTGCTGTGACCGGAATAAAAAGAATCTAGCTCACAAATATCCAAATCTGATTTTAATCATCTACTTATCGAATCGGCCGAAGCGAGACCATAAGGTCGTCTAGTCAAAATAAACAGAGAATCATTTTCGTTTCTTAGAGAGCGCGTAACTTGTATATAAGACTCCGATGTTCTAACAACGCATCTTTGAGACTGTTTGTTGCAAAAAGGTAGCGATAACAGAGGTTGAAATGCACCCGGTCGCGAAATCTTTATCAGATCAGTGATCTTCATCTCGTATCGGTCCGCGAACCGCTTAATATTAGAAAGTTTGATAGCTGTCAACTTTTCGCGCCGCTGCACCGTACATAATGCTAGCACAATCGCTAATATTTGGGTAAGCTTAAGCAAATCTAGGCTCTCTAGAGGCCACCAAGTTGGGTTTGATTGGGCACTTGCAAACCACCCTTTGAAAACACGACTAATAAGGGTATCTTTTGAAATGTCTTTTAAGGAAACCGGCGTACTGTTTTTGAGTAGAGGGAGTTAGAGATGCGAGAAGTATATCCACCGTCGAATCGGGGGCGCCCCTGTCTAATGATTTCCTGATAATACTCCTGCTATTAGCTCTAGACTCTCGGCCAACGGGTGCTCTATAAACCTGCAGGGAGATAAAAGTAAATGAGTTGAGGGTTCTACAAAAATCTTGTCCGAAATAAGCATTGAGTTGAAAAAAGAGAACCATGGCTGCTTACGCCAGTTAGAGACTACCAAAATGCCCGTTGCTTTGTCTAACTTTATCTTTTGAATAACTCTAAGAATGAAAAAAAGCGAAGGGAAAGCCCAGAAAAAATCCCACTTCACGCCAACCGCGGGTGAAAGCGTCCACCGCGATCGCTTCCGAGTCTCATTTTCATGAAAAAAATCTCTTGTATTTAGTGTTCTCTCTCAACGCGAACAAATCAAAACAAAGGCGACGGAACTTGCCAATAATAAACTCAAACGCTTCGTCCGGTATCCACGTTTTGAACTCGCAACTCGCGATCCGCGTCAACATTCTCAGATGATTCAATGTACGATGCAAAAACCCAGATGTTTTTCTCCTCGCACCATTGCCAAAGATCAAACGCGACCATTTTTGGTCGCGTCATTTTTGCATCGAAGTTATCATTACTCGCAACTAACTCTAAAAACTTTAATCTCTCAAAAGATTTCAAATACAGACGACCATACTACAGCATTTGACAACAAAAATTAAGTAATCATACGAGGCTTGCAATTTGCCTAATGGTGCACTGGCTAGCACCCAAACACAAAGCTTGTCGATCAAGTACTTCCTCGTTCTTCTGGTCTGGCAAACTTAAAGATATGTCTACTGAATTGTAAATAATTCCTAAAAACTCGATTTGTTGAACCGGTTAAAAAATCGTTTTTTCTACATTAATCGTAAATCCTAACTTGCTTAACAGTTTAGCTGTCGTTTTAACGTTGTCTCTACATTCTACTTTTGTTGTACTGAAACACGAAATATCATCTAAATAAATGACAGATCTAAAACCTTTTGATCTCGAGTAACTAAAGACTGGCTTCAATATCTTGGTAAACAACCAAGGAGCAATGTTCAGTCCGAAAGGGACACAAACAAACTCGTATCTTTGGTTATTAAAAATGAATCGTAAGCATTTCGTACAAGAATCACCAATCAATATCAAAAAGTAGGCGTTCTTCAAATCAATCTTGGCCAAAAAATCACCCTGACAGAGAAGCTTCGAAGCCGTACGACCGTCCTCTAACTGAAACGATTTAACTTCTACATAATTGTTAAAGCTCTTCAAATTAAGAACAAAGCGCAGTTTTCCGTCTGATTTAGAAACTAGAAAATAAGGACAAGCAGCTTTATTTTCTCCTCTTTCTGGGTACCGTTCACCATCCAATACTCCCATCTTTTCGTCAGAGCGCTGTTAATTTGCGACTCCGTTGGTTTTTTTAATTCACTGATGACGCCCAAAATGTTGAGCGTCTCGTCGTCCAACAGAATTTCTTGACCTGATGACTCCTCAATATCACCGGGCTTGGATGGGAAATCGTTGGATGGCGTGTTTTCCTTGTCTAATTCGTCCTCCGACGTATTAAGATCATCTATTTCCTCGAAATTTTAGTAACTCGAGGAGAGCGAACCGCCAGACTAGTTCAAGTCATCCTCGTTGTCAGCTTCATTGCTGTTTTGCGTCGATACAATCTTTTCATGGTCAATCATTGGGGGATCTGAAAAAAGGATAACCACTTCAATAAATGCGTGATTTTTTGAAATTTTTGCAGTTTAATATTAATATGAGCGAATGTTTGTATGTTACACTTTTTATGTTGTTAGAATTTTAGGTTATTTGATTTTTATGCAAATTGAAATTATGAAAAATTATGTTTACACGCAGTAGTCATTATATTTTTGAGCTTTATGTTTTACAAATTTATGCGTTTTTATTTTTTTCATAAAGTACATTCATGTGAATGAA
>JAAMPD010001616.1:0-22179 GCA_025266255.1 Trissolcus basalis | reverse complement strand
GGCTCTCAAGAAATCAGCCAATAAGGAAAGAGGAACGAAAGTGAATTTAGCTGAAAGATGCGATCAATCGATTCAATCGATACAAAAGCCAATTCACACTTGTCATCTACTTTTTCTCTTTAGGACTAGGATAGGATAGGATATTAAGCAAAAGTGAGAGAATCACGTGATTATGTTTTTTCCGTACATAAATTGATCTAGTATCGAGAAACTAAGATGAACATTTCATAATGTTGTGTTGGGACTCAGAAAACTTTGAATAAAACAAGGCTTTTAAATGAATTCTACTCTCAATGTTTAGCAAACAAACTATATCACGTGATTCTCTCACTCCTGTTTCATATTCTCGCAAATTTTCATTTAATTCCATAAAGTAAATTTGTCTCTGTAACCTCCCCCGTTTTCGAAGTGGTATGCGCCACTTCAATATCACCTTAAGTTTGCATCAAATTTGTCTCGACTATTAATGTAAAGTTTGTATATAAGAATTTTACATAAATGCTTATCAGGGTGACAATGGGGCGGTAAAAAGAGCGTGTGCGATTGATCGCGAGGGGGGTTGCGGGTGGCTCGTGAATCGGACATGGCTAGTGCGAAACGCCGGCGATAAAAGGCGGTTCGTTTGAGAGCGCGCGACGGCCGTGAGATGAGCGGCGACGGCGCAGTGGGCCGCGCGCGGCTGACGGGAGATGGCGGCCGCTCGGCGAAAGGCGGCGCGCGCGTGGGAGAAACGTCGAGTTTGTTTATCGGCTAAGTGAGAGCGCCGCTCTCAGTCAGTGTCGCGTTGCAGAGTGTGCGGGTCCGTGTCAAAAGTGGCGAGGTATCGCGCGCAGCCGAGCAAATTTCGCGTGCGGACAGGCCGCCGTTGCGGGCGAGCACCGATGCTCCAATTCGCGCCGTTTGACATATCATGAGAACCGGCCAGTAGCCGCAACTTTTTTCCCCCCTCGACACCGTCTCTGTCACATCCGTTCCTGACACACTGACCTCGCATCACGCTGAGCATCCTAACGGTTCAGTACGAAATCTCGCTTCGATTTCAGGTTCAGTCTTTTGTTACTTTCCCGTCGCTGCCGATTTGTTCTCATTTCGACACCTCGGCTTTCTTGTTTATCGTCGGTGTTTCTTTTTGTTTCCTCTACCGCCGTTGACACTCGATCTGATTACATTATATAAAGTGCATCATATTGACAATATAAAATTGCACCCGCGGAAAATGTCTCGCTCTGACATTTTGCAACCAGCACTGTTTATGAAGATGTTTTTATATTTTTTTTTTTCAAGGTCGAAGTGAAGTTTGCAGAACGTTCGGTATCGTGAACATTTGCAAGATATGAAGAACTGAATCATCAGAGTTTATTTATAATTGTGAGATGAAAGGGGCTTGGTTTTGTGATTCGGAATGAAAAGTCGTTGTTCGGGAATGAGATGGGAGGAGAAAATTAAAACGCTCGTGAGTTGGGATAGGTTCTGTTTTTTTGTTGTTGGTGGGTTGCAGAGTATAAAAGGCGATTGCGTTGCATAAAAGTGGACGATCGCGGAAAGTGGCGTGAAAAGGCAAAGGATGTTCTGCACTTGATTCGAAATCTCGGAAGTGTTTAGGATTGAACTTAATGATTTCAATGCCGTGCCGTTTGAAAGCTGCCCTGACCAATCAAGTGTTATCCTAACTTTCCTGTCCATTGCTCTCAATCGTCTCTCTCTTTTTAGCCGTGTCGCTCGCTTCTCTTTCTACCGGCTCGTCAGCTGACGAATCCCCGTGAATCACGCGTACAACTTTCTCCTGACTCGCACACAGACGTGAGCCCGCTTATGGTGGAACCGGCGATTAGAAATGTGACGCGTTTTATTCCTTCTACCTTCCAATTTTTTCTGTCACCCTCCTTTCTTCCCGTCAAATATTTCACTTTCAAATTCATCAGTCAGGAACTTGAAAATTCGTGTGTGTCGGCGTCTCTTTTCATTTTTTTTTTGGCCTCCTCGTTTTTTTCTCGTCGGAAATACCCACTTTTTAAGTGACAGATGAAATGGAAGAGAAAAAAATTGATTCAAACAAAATTTCAATTCCGAATTTCGGTGGAGTTGGAATTGTTCAAACAGATGGAATTGAATATAAAGAAAAATCTTCCATGACCATCGGGATGTGTCGAAATTTAAAAAAAAGAACCGGTTCTTGATGGTCCTCGATTTTTGTCAACACTGCAGAATTTCGTGGAATGTTATTTTTGAGTTTTTGTTGTTGTTATGCTATTATTTTTTTTGTTTTACAATCTTTCGCACTGTTTATCGCTTTATATAATCGCGTTATGTGACGCAGTTTTTTGTAATACTAAACTGTGAGAAATGCGATTGTAACTGGTTTCACTGTTTTCAGAATCGAAAAATTCATCAATCCCAGATCTACCGTTGCTTTTTGATTGATACGTTTAATGCCTCACAGCGGAAAGTGTGAAATCGTTACAGTTCATTTTTTTTTTTCGTGTAAAACAGTCGTATTGTATCCTTCATGTGAAGTTGAATGACCTAACTATATAGTTACTGTTTCTGTTTCACTGACATGAAAAGATTATCGATAATGTTCAATGTTTCTTTCTTTCTTTTTTTTTCATCTCAAAATTAACAGTTTTTCTATGGTTCTGGTTTTTGTTCCGTTTCCTTGCAAATCAATGTTTGATTAAAAATTGACAATTTCTGGTTTAATCAAACTGAACTTTTTTTTACATGCGAAACTGAAGTTTGATTAATTGAATTTATTTCAAGCTATTAAAAATTTAATTCCGCCTAATGAAATGAAAGACCCTCAATTTTTCCGACGATTGAACATGAGAATGAAAAATTATCCTTTAATTAACTAATTATAACATTCAAAATGAAAAGTTATCTTCGTTTTGTTGTTTTTATATTTCAATTAAAAAACGAAACGAGAGATCTTTTGAATTTAATTTTCAAAAATTAATCTTCGAGTGTTGAATATAATTCTGCGACTTGATAACATTTAAAATTATGATTCTTAATTTTCCACGTTGCACTTATTTAATTGAATAAAAAAAAAACATTGACAATGAGAGAGAGAGAGAGATAGATAGATAGAGAGAGAGAGAGAGACTTAGTCCATTTTCTTGCACTAATCTAATTAAAAGTGACTTTATTATTTAACAAGACAAATGACTGATATTAAGTTTGCTGTATTTCATTATTTTTTCATCATTCAACAAAAACACATTTCCAATAATTTTTCATAAGCGAGATAAATAATTCGATTTTCCTGAAACGTATTGGTTGAAAAGGGTATTTAATTTTAAAATTGAAACTGAATGTTTAAAAATGTTGTCAAATTTAACAAGTCTTGAAAATGAGTTTGATTGAAAAATGAAATGATTGCACACCTTTTGACAAGGAGAGATTAATGAGGGCCACATTTGAATGCTGATGACTGTTATTAGCTTCATATTCACGGTTCCCTCGTTTTATTCATGAAAAATGTACAATTTTTTGGAATTTTCTTGCAGTTCCAAATAGTTTCGTCTGCCTGTAATTTCATATTAACTAAGTGCAGTGAAAGGAAAGAAGCGCCCCTTTTCAGCTTTGCTTTTATTTTACGCTTTTCGACATTTTGTGTACAACGTTCAATTCAATTTCGCTCTGCTTTTTATTTTCGTCCTTTCATCCCCTCGACATTGTAAACTTTCGCGGCCGTAATAAGTCCGGCGAGCCCCCGAACTTTTTATTATCACAAAGTCTAACATTACATAACAACTATTCATCTACTTAATTAAAAAATCATCTCCGTATAAAAAATGACTCTCCGGTTAATAATTTCAACGTGTTTTCTATGTACGTAGCGGACTCGAAGTCACGATAAATGTTTGCAATATCATTTTGCTTAGCGCAAATTCCCCATCTCTGGCAAATATCCTTTATGCATTCTCCCCCATTAATTTACGATAAATTTTATCGTAGTTTGATATTAATAAAATCCAAATTATGTATTCCGGGGATCGATTCAAAATTAACTTATTTTCATATCAGCTATTCAAATTCCTTCGCCGAAAATAACTTACAATTTAAATGGCACAGAAAATAAGTTCCATCGGGGTGTGTGCGAGAGAGACGGCGAACGAAAAAAGAAGCAAAAAAAAAAGGTATCCTTGGAGTCGCCCAAATGTTGTCCCAAGCGTGCCATTAGAAAAAAGCTCAAAATCGTTATAAAATTAGAATGCAAATTAGCGAATTTACATTTGATTTGAATAATTGCAACATCCGTATTATAGGTTTGCAAAGTTATTTCAGACTGCGTGTAATTCATTGTCCCCCACTTTTAAACTCTACATTACTCCTCGATTAGGGTTTTAACTATAATTACGTTGAAATTACTCCTTAAATGCTCGCGGCAATTATTTTTAAACGAATCGAGAGAAAGTCGCGATTGCCGAGCTAAAACAACTAAATAGAATTAAAAAAAAACCTTGTGATCAGCAACATTTTGTTATTTATAATATTGTATACCGAGGTGAGAGGTCGCGTGATAAAAAAATTTGATCGGACAAATGCATAATCGAGTTGGAAAAAAAAAAACATGCAACGATGTTTCCTCATCGCCTCTTTTTTTCGCTTGCTCGTGCAATTCTGCAAACTTTACGTTTGCACTGGTATAACAAACTGAAGAAATTTTGTACCGAAACATAATTAAAGTTCAATTTTATTTCTAGATGAAAGGAATCGAGAAAAAGAGTAGCGAACAAAAATGCACGGATGTATTTTAAAAATTTTGTGAGCAAAAAAACAAAAAAGGAAGAAAGAAAAGAGTCGCGCGAAGTTTCGCAACAGTGAAAAATAAATAACGAAGAGTAGTTTTCATTTTGGCGGAGAAATAATTGCGCCGCCATTTCTTGTCTTGGCATCACTCGCGGATATGTGCCTGGCGCTGGGTACCTATATTTTAGTTGTATTAAATTTTACCTATAGCGTCGGAGGCATTTTTTGTTCGTTACAAAACAACCCACTTTCGTTGAGAGCGCGATGGTGTCGGAGCGCTCGCACCAAACTTACGACGAGTTTACATTTTTCCGCTACCGAGAGCTGTCGGGAGGCACATTCAGTCTCGTACAAAAAGACCCACTCGCATGATTTCTTAATCTGATTTGCTGTTACGCCTCGCAACCTTTTATCAAGATATCCATTTTTAAATGTAATTGGCCCACACTTTTAGCAAACATTATGCTTTTCAATTGAACGATCCCAAAGTATATTTGTTTTCCCCCTGGATTATACACTATACACTTCCTTGCTTTTCAATTTCGGCCGGAATGCGCCGTAACTTTTTTTTTTATACTCAACTTTATACGCTTTACACTTTGTATGAAATTCATTTTTTTTTATTTTATTTTTTTTTTGCCGAGGCACAAATTTTGTTAAGCGATTATGGAAGTGGAAAAAATGGGAGTGGAAAATTGTCGCAAGAAAAAGTGGTGAAAAAAAAATGTTGTGAAAATTGTTGGAAATTGGATCCTATGGAAATTTTGTCTAGGTTGGGTCGTTTTTATTGTGCCCTTTGACGTGAAAATTTGTTGGGTTCTGAGAAGCTGGAATTGAACCAGCAATGGTCTCATTAGTTTGATATTAATTCGTGCAATTAATTTGCATCGATTGTCAATTTTGCTCTCTCAACGTGTAAAACACTGAAGCCCGCATTGGCCACAGTGTAACGCTCGATCCTTCTCTCTTTTATTTTGAGCATCTCGCTGTTTTACTGCAAAAGTAATTCGATTACAATCATAAATTGCATTACGTTGTTATATTCAATTGCAATGTTTCATTGCAATAATACTAATAACATGCAATTTCCGGCTATTACGAGGGACCGTTTAAGCTGTAACATATTGAGAATAAACAAATCTGCATGCAATTCGTTTCTGTGTCCTACTTATTTTCCGGGTTCATATTTATTGATGTTATGTAACGTTTGATTTTGTTAATGAAAACAAATTCAAGATGAATATACTCAATGTCATTACTTACACATTGATATTGATCATTTTTTGCTGATAAAAAAATCCATTCAATTTTTAATGCTGGTAACATTTAATACAAATTTGTTGTACTATTAATGTACCAATAATTTATGTTGGTTCAAGCGTTCTGATGAATAATTGAGTGAAACAGATTGAAATTAAATTTTCTTCAATAAATGATTAGCGTATGAATTTTTTGATAATTATATTTTCATGATTTATAGTGCAACGTTAGAAATTTTGAAAGTCAGATGAATTTTTGTTGTTGTTTCTTATGGTGCTGAAGCACTCGTTCTCTTCCTTGTTCATAAATAATTATTGATTTGTTTAAGTTTAATTATAAGTTATAATTTATAATCAAATAATTTAGTTCTTGGTTGATGAAGGAATATTATATTATTTTCTTATATCTTAATTCATTTTTCATAAACAATTCTGATTAATTATTTATTGTTTCTTTTTTAATTACATTGTAATTGGATAATTCGGTTTGCTAAAATTATTCCAGCATTTGACTAATATTTTTTGCCTTAGTAATAGAATTTTGGTAACTTAACTTGAATATAAAACTTTTAACATTTTATAATTATAGTTGTCCAACATAGGTTCAATATAAAATTGATTGTTTTCATCTTAGTACATCGCTCGCAATTTATATCAGGAATAATTGAAAAGTTTATTATTTATTGAAATAACTAATTCTATTAAAGTTTCGGTATTGAGAGTAATTGTTTGGCAAATAAATAAAAAGTGCTGAATATGAGATGAGACGATAGTTTTATATTTGATTAACGACAATCGGAATATTTTATTTATTTTATTTGTCAAATTGAATCGATAAATTGAATTAAATCTGAATTAAGGTAAATGTCAAGCTACCTTGACTTTAGTACCCCTTATCGTGACAGTGTATTATTTGTTGTTAAGTTGAAACAATTACCCAAATTTAAATAAATTTTCGATTGGTTGAATAATTGTTTAATCAAATGAGATGGGTTATCCTTATGATTTGCAAATTATTTAATTTACTAATTTAATCATGATAAATCACAATAAAGGTTACAGTCACAATAGGGGGTACATTTACCTTATTTCTATATTCCTTTTTTTATTAAACAATTAAACTTCAAATTTAAATTTGTAAATAGTTCAGCGACATTCAAATTCAAATTTATTATTCAATTGCCTATAAATATATAAAATTGAATAAGAAAATATGAACATAAATATTAATAATAAATATTAATAAAATAATGATAATAATAACAAAATAGTAAAAAGAATATTACTGTCGAAAAAATTCGTTTCCTTTTAATCTTACGATAACGTCATGAAGAAGTAAATTAAAACAAAAATATTATAATTTTGTACTTTTTCAAGTTTGAGATCGGGACATTGTTTTTTATGATCATTATAAAATCGATCTCTCAAATGGGCTGTCAATATTAAGTTGAATATTACGTGACAATCGACAAGTGACGTCCACTTCAACGAATGTTTGTATTTCGTGTATGAACTGTAATATAATAATGGATAGGGGGTCGCGACTGCTTGAGAGTAACGTCAATACTTCTCATTAGTTTAGGCTCAAAATATTCTCGCCGAGCATTTATTTGATCCGCGCAAATTGCAACAGACGCTCCATAGGAGCACATTTTTATAAATCGGCCAACAGTCAGAATATTAATTCCGCTTGGGTTTAACTGTAAATCAATGTACCCTGTTCTCCAGGATACATCCAGGGTGCCCCTGAAGGTATAATTCACCAGCATAATATCGCTTGCGTAAATGTCACTCTACAAGTCCGATAATAGCGGTAGCCAATGCCGTTTGATTACAGCTATTCGCGTTCGAGCATTATTCAAACGTGTGTCGGACGCCCGTACGCTCATCACTTTTGTCGCGGTAATCACGCAATTTTAGCGCCGTTCAAAAACACATCCTAAAACAATTTTCATCAGCACCAAAAGTATTACTCTTTTTTCCACCGTGTTATAAACATCTGCTTCTTTTCAGTCTCATGTTTTATTGGATATAAAGTTTGTCATCTTCTTTATTTTTACAAAAAAAAAAATAATAATAATAATAATAATAATAATAATAATAATAATAAATAAAAAATACAATATCAATTTCAGGCTTTTTTGAATTTAACTTTTGTGAAAAATTATTAAAATTTTTATTATATGAATAAGTGAATATTCAAAATTATATTTCGATATTTTAATATTTATTTTTGATTCTATTATTATCAAATTTATATTAGTTTAGTAATTTATGGTAATTCATCAAAAGTTTCAATATTTTTTCCCGAATTTTACACTTGTCCACCATATGCTGTACAGTTCAGTAAAATTTCATTTATAAATTATAATATTTGATAAAATTTTTATGTATGTGTTACATTCTGCATACTTGCGTTATTTTTCTTTTCGTCAGGCATACAATATACAACGTTTAACGTAGTTTATACTATTATTATTATCATTATTATTACTGTGCCATTATAAACAAAATAAAATGCAATGATAGAGAGAACTGATCCAGTCATATCAGTAAGTGTTGCTTTCTATGTGAAAGTAATTGTTTAAAATATATATGTAATATAGACCACGGGATGAAATAAGCGAAAGTATACGAAATAATATAGATAGCATTAACCGCGACTAGTAGCGCTGATTTGGATTACATGATACGCGTCATAGAATTTCCAAACATTATGATTGCTCAATGTAAGGCGATTAATATTATATTTGCAAGTACGCAATTTAGCCTGTGAACAATATTTATTCTTTATCGCGTGTTGTAAATTAAATGTTATACCAATGATTTAGTATACGATCAGAGATTAGTCAAGATTCAATATTCACAGCCGATATAGGATTTTTGCAAAATTATTTGCATTACGTGTTTCATTCGAAAACTAATGTTTAATTTAATGAAAATATAAATATTGGTGGAACAGATGACGGGAAGGAATCTTGAGATTTTTCGTGCAAATTTAGCGAGTTTATTAGTTCGCAATCAGGATCTTGTTTGATCTAGATTTGATTGATCAAAGTCTGGAAAGTTGATAAGCTTGTCATCAATAAATAGCGCGTTTCATTTTGAAATGTAAAATTTTGGGAAATTGGAGCAGCAGAATGGAGTTATAATTTTGCCATAAAGTGTGTTCATGTTATCAATCTGCATAGAACCACCATAATTACAACGATTCGTATATCAATTGATGTGGATTTCCCTCGCATTTGCAATCCGTGTAGATTGTTGTAATGCAATATTATTTGACCGATTTGCGTATCGCCTTATTGTGATAAATCGAAATGTATAATCTTTTTTTTTTTCTTTTTGCCCTCGACGATTCATGCAAATCAGGCACTGGTTCTCGTCTCTTTTTTATCGGAATACACATCCGTGGCAACAGCGTATACTTGTATATTGGCTCTCCGTAATTCAGACTATACTTACTCAATATTTCTCGAGCAGTTTTCGTCGTCGAGTCACATAAAAAGTGCTGACAGCATATTATACTTATATATATCTCATCGCATGTGATGCTTTACAACTCGTAAATATTGATTTGTATATTTATAGGTAGAGTCATTCCACGATTCGGGAATTAAATATTTCTGCATCAAACGCCGAGTCTGATATTATATATGATACAAAAAATATAGCGAGTCCGGGTTGTATAAAGACGTTATGCTGCACACGTTTCAAAAACACGTGAGAGAGCACGACAACTTTCCACGACTTTTATTCGTTATCGGTATTTCGCTTTTCTTCGACATAAAGTACAACATGTTTTTAGATACTCTTAAGAACTGTCGAATATGCGCCGATAAAGAATGACAAAGTGAAGATCACAGCGAACGAACAAGAAATATGAAATGCACGCTTTGCTATTGTTAAGTGGTTCGACCGTTTTTGATCTTACTTATTCATTCTCCTTGCCCAACTAATTTTATCTTTCTTCTTTCTATTTTCTTTCTTGCCTGACAAATATAAATTGATCACTTTGTTATATTTCTTTTTCCATTTTTGTCATTTATTATATATACGAAAAAAAAAAACGGTAAACAAACTACAGAACCGAAGTATTATTAAAACGTAATAACATTTTATGAACTTGTCCTCTTGTCAATAAACAATCATTTGTAAGAAAAGAAAAGCTAATATTTATGATTGCATAATGTTGATTGTATCTATATTTGTAACTGAAGGACAACGGAATTTATCGGAAGACACAAAATTATATTTGTAATATGATTTTTCTTTATACGAAAAACTTATATTTAATTTATATTTTAAATATATATTAAAATGTATGCAAAAATATATTTTTCTGATTTATATTATATCAAAAATGTTTATTTTATTTATATGATAATTAATTATAATTGAAAATATATTTTCGTTCGTGTGGGCAAAAAAAGAAGATGTGCAAAATATGGATTAAACGCGAATAAGAATCGCATTTACTTTTACTTTTTTTTGCCAGAATATAATTCACCGAATATTCACCGCGATCGTTTTAGAACAGACCGAGTGTGATTTTATTTACACACTGGACACCGCGGGGGGGAAGCCCGAATGTGCCAAATTGTGACGCTGAAATATATTCCGTCATGAATATCAAGTTGTCGTTGCTCTGCTCCTCAGTTCGACTGCTCATTAATAACGACGGGACTTTCACTGCCGAGATATTATATCGTGCTTCATTTCTCAACCGACTATAACTACTAAGCAAATGTTACGTTTTTTTTTTTTTTTTCCTCCAAAAAGAAACCCGGATTTTTGTTGCGAAATAATGTGCATTCCATGTGCACTCTGTAGTTCCGTTAACTGTGAAATGGTACCATTTTTTTAAATGACCGGACTGTTTGGTTTTCAGTTTTCAATCGGAAAACAACAACAACAAATTTAAATTTTCATACGTCGATTAAAAAAAAAGTTAATTATTATTTCACCTGGTAATTCACATTGAAAAGTTGAAATGTATAAATAAAATTTATATATTGCAACGTGTGTGAGTTACGCTGACAACAACATTTTCATTTGCAGCGACTTTATTAATGAGCCTCCCTCCCCCCCCCCCCTTCTCCTCGTTCGAATGTCATTATAATTGCAGTGAGACAAATTCGGTTCATTTGCATAAATTACACCGCCGATCAATTTATTACGAATCTCATACGAATGTGTGCTGAAAGTGGAAATTAAATGTAACACGGATGTTCAAAAAGTTTAATTTGTGTCACGTGGAAAGGTGAATCAAGAGAGTGATATAGGTTAGGTTGACAGACAAGACAAAATGAGGTTATATTGATCGCACCGGAACGAACATAACCTCACTTTCATTACCACTGTTAGGTTTGCACTTTTAGAGTGGACAGTCAATTGACAAGTTCGTTAAATTTTTTCGCAGCTTTTCTTTCGTGGAGTAATTTTTACTAAATGTAAATTCGTTGTTTGATTAATCATTTGATCACTGTAATGGGTTCGTGTGATTAGTTTTGGTGCACGATTGACGTATTCCATTAAAAATTTGATTGCACATTTTTCGGGGCCGATTTTTATGTATACAGAAAAGCACGTGAATAAAATGATAACAAATCGAACGATAGTAATTTGTTCTGTCAACTTGTTCTTGTCATAACTTTTCCATTTGAAAAATTGAGTTTCAAATTACACAAGTTTGTAAAAAAAAAGTCATGAATTTATAAAATTTTATTAAAACAAAATTGTAAACAACTGAGAATTGAACTCGCGTTTCTCAAGAGTGGAAATCTACTACGTTATTCCCGGAGCCAAAATTGTTATTGAAGAAACAAATTGTTTTGTGAATTATATCTATCATTTTTAATGATTCTAATTATATTAATAGAAAGTGGGACTCGAGTAAATAAAATTGACTATAGATTCTTTGAAAAAATAAAGTTAATTACTAATAATAACAATTGTTAAAAGCCAAACAAAAAGGGTCAAGGCTTTGAAATTGTCAGTCAAATTTAACTGTTGAGAGTTTTTATGGTACTGAAATATGGAGAGCGTGGATCAGCTGAATGGAAGTTGACTGTGTGTACAGATTGAACGATACATTTCGCTAACAAGTCTTACGTAAGATCTGCTCAGGATTGCTGTGATCAAGGTTATAGAACATGCAACTCATTATATACTGTCACACTCTCAGCCACAACAAAAATGCACTGAATATTTAATTCACAATTTTTGTACAATTACGTTTATGCCGCTGAATTATTCATGAACTGCTTTTTTGGCTACGATTTTAATCGACTACTAATCAACGGGTTTCTCTTAATCAATTTTGGCCTTTTTTTATTTTTGATTAACATTTCATTCTTCCTGATCGCGTCCATGTTACTTTGAAAAATTTTCCGAAGAATGACATTAACCCACAATATTTCAACAAAAATTTCAACAACAACAAAAAAATTACAAAAAAAAAATTTTCTTCAATTTTAAATTATATCTGTATATATATTTTTTTTCTATATATAAGTCATTTATAAATTACTTATAGAAATAAATCATATAAATAAAATATTGAATAATATCTATATTTTATCCATAAAATATATTATATTTATATGAAAAATATGAAACGAAAATATATTTTCTATATAAAATATATCCGTTTATATTCCACATATATAATTAATAAATTATTTATAAAACGGGTATAAATTATATGAATAAAATATCAAATCAATATAAAATTTATCGAAAAAAATATAATTAATTTATATGAAAAATATATCCTCACATATATTTTTGTCCCTGTCAGAATTACTCAATCTTTGATTGCACATCTACAAAGAATATTGACAACTCCACTCCACATGTTCACAAAACAATTTTTATTCGCAAATAAACTTCTGGGTACTTCATTATCTTAACGATGTTTTTAATTATTTTATTTTCATTTGTTTCTCTGTTATTAAAAAACAGCGAGTGAATAAAAAATACTCGTTTCATAATATTGACAATAACAAATTACCAGCGGTAATAAAAAAAATAACACGTCCTTGTTTGTTTCGCAATTTATTGAATTCAGAGACCGAGTTATAACTTTAGAAATGAAGTTTGTGATGAATTAGGAATCTGTTCGAAAAAAAAAAAAAAAATTGATTTACTCTTTTTTCATATAATGGACAACTGTGTATCGCACGAAATCTGGGCGTGTGTTATAATTTAAAGGAAAATGATATTCGACCAAAAGTGATAAATTTTATTTCGCATAACGAAATGAATCGCAACTTTGTCACGGCTGGAAAAATCATACCGACTGATTTCCGTGATTAATTTAATATCAAGTTTGGCAATTCGCTCGTGTCAATCAGATGAAACGTCACGTATCCGAGCGCTCTTCCCAAGTTGCATACACAATTTCGCGGATTAATCACCGACGTCAAAACATAATTAAAATTATTTTAATACCCGGATGAACATCAAGTTGTTATTAATTTTTACGTCGTCAAGTATTTGATCAACATGCTCATGCTAAATTGTCAAACATTTTGTCACGGGATCTCCAACTTATATTGCTATTCCGATATTTTCAGAAGCTCGTTGTTATCGGAATCCGGACGTTTATCAGGATGGCCGATACCGCCCAATGCTGACGCTCGGGATCTCTCTCACACTCCCTAATGTTCGTTTCTTCCGTTTAATTAGTCCCGCAAAAAAAACTGTACTGACGTAATTTATTTTTTTCCCCTCGCTTTATCTCGCAGTCGTTCAGTTTTACCCGAATTCACAATTAGTATTCCGCAACATTTACAAACTTTCATTGTCATTATCTGCTTATTTTATTTATTACGTTGGGTCGCTCGTTCACGTTTTTATCATTTTTTTCGGCTCACACGGCTATACATTGTTACATTATTCATCAGCATTCATGTATATTTTGGTTTGTTCTCTCTCAAATTGACAGCTCACTTGAATGAAGATGTTTTTCCAATTTTATCACATGCGGACAAGCATGAAAAATTAATTGCTTCTGATTGGCTGAATAAACAAAAACCTTCGCTGAATATAGTAAAAAAAAAAAAAAAAAAAAAAAAAACAAACAATTCTACGGTTGTATGAAAGTTTGCAAAACAATGTCCACTAAATGTTGAAGAGTTTGTTCTACTTCTGTCTTCTTGTTTTTATTTTTTTTTCCTCGTTTTCACATGACTGTTTTGAGTAAAAACTTATATTGATTTTCATAATCTTCGTTTCATAACTTTTTCGTCCAGTGGAAAAAATTGAATGAAAATAGTTTTGAGTTTTATAATAAAACAGGAAATTATTATTGTTCAACAAAACTGTACTCATAAAAGTTCGGGATGAAAAATGATGAAAAAAAGTTAATTACAAACGAAGTAAAGATGTCACAAATCTAAATATCTAAATTAGTTAAGTTGTGATTAAAAAAAAAAACTTAACAATCGAGAATCGAACTCGCGTCTCTTGAGATTTGTGAGTCTTATTTTATATAAATTATAAGATATATCAATATATTAATATTAATAATAGTATTTCAATAATATATAAATATTAATATACATTATTATATATTATATATTTTAATTATGAAATAAGACTCGATCAAATTAATCGAGTTTAGTTTATTACTAAAATTCTTAGAAAAAAATCAAGTTTATTAATAAGAAAAAATGTCGAGTATTAAAAAAAAACAAAAAAAAAAAGAGTAAAGAATTGTTCAGAATAATTGAACCGTTTCTATAAAATTAGATCGACTAGTTTTGAGTTTGAAAGTAAAACAAAAAATGAACGCGAAAAAATAAACAATACATAGAGAAGTTTGTGTGTTCATCGTGTATGATAAATCATGCGAAAGATAAATGACAAACGAAGTGAGGAGGAAAGTTGAATAATTGAATCACCTTTGCTTTTCATGTTTGCAAAAGATATAGTGAATGGTAGAGAGAAAAATGATCTCGTGAGCAAAACAATCGTGTGGTTAAGACACCGTTAACCGAATCCAGAGGCTGGAATAAGCGGTGTCGATTGGCTCGCAGCCGCACACTCGAAAGAACTTTTGCTCTCTATCTTAGCACGCGAGGAAAAAAAGGCGGATCGGCATGACACGGCGCTCAGTTTCGTTTTGCCGAATCAGATCGCGTCTGACATGGAGCTGAAATTAGATTACCGCGGAGTTTCTCAGGTCTGTTCGCGCGCGCGGGTTTTCGGCACGCGGATCTTTTCGTGATTCCGACGGCAAAGAGCCACTTTGAAATTCGAACCGCGCGAAGACGAAGATGAAACCGAAATCGAATAGATGAGAAGGCGCGCAAATCGAGAGAGGTATTTCGCTGATTCTAAATGTCTGTTGTTCTTTCAGATAAGGAGACGGCCCGGAGCTACTAAGCGGCGTCTGGATTTGCGAACAAAGTCTACGCACCAAACAATTGGCTCGCCCGGCTCTCTCGCTGTCTTCAATCCCTTTCTGGATTTCGTCTTCATTATCCGCCATCCAATCGCCAGATAATCGGACCGACGAGCTAAACAACAAAGCACCGCTGCAAAAGAATAAAGTTCACGATTAAAACGAGTCGTACGAAAAGGTACGTCTTATCTTATTCGCCAGATTACGCCATCTTATTTATATATTTACTCTTTTGTCTTCAGTTATTTTAAAAGAGGTCGCTTCAGTGTTTAGATCACGTAATATAATAAATATTCAGCATTTTATACCGGAGGAAGAATGTCAATTATTAAAAAATTCGAAGAATGTTTTATGGAAACAAAAAGTGCTTTCATTCGATACAAAATTTCGCAGCATTACAATATTTTATGCTTAATTACATTTTATGATTTTAAACAAAATTTTTTAGGTGATAAATATTTGGATTGTTGGTGTTTAATTTTTTTTTTTGAACTGTGAGAAATAATAAATATATTTGAATCAGCAGCGTTCATTCGAATTATAAATATAGTTTGTTTTTTGGGGAATTTCTGAAAATGGGATTCGTGAGGGAACGATGAAACTTTTATTTAGATGGGATTATATGTTTTATACTTTTTTGTAAACAAAGTTTTCATATTTTCATATAAATCATTATAAACGCTCTGGCATAATGAGCGTAATAAATCAGAGAAACAATGCAAATTATAAATAACCCAAAATGTTAAACTTGGGATTATTTTTGAACGGGGAATTAATCTAAACAATATCAAATGCTTGGCGATAAATTAGAACGAAAAAGGTGGCGAACCGGGGCGCTAAATCAATGAAACGCTTTTTAATAACCAAACGCCTCACTATAATTCAAACTCTAATAATTTTGACGTTTGACTTTTGTAAATTATCGGCGTCGTTAAACTAAACAACTTGAATTGCACTTTTACTCGAAATCTCCTAAATAACCAATAAATTTGCAAACGAAAGCGACGTCGCTTCTCCGATGACAAAATTTTTATCATCGTCACAAAGTGAAAGCGAGCGGGAAACGCGATTCTCGCACGCATTTTCGTTTTCCGTACATTGTCAACTCCGATGGGAAATCAAAAAAAAAAAAAAACAAAACAAAAATAAACAAACCAAAGCAGAAACCTTGTTCGTGAGATGCAATTTTTTGTCAACAACAAACGCGCTAATTTTCGTCATACAATTTGAATTTTTTTCCTATGCCGGTCTAAAATAGCTAATTCCACACCTTTCTCTAATTCTCGTTCGCGCGATTCAAACTAATTAATCCGTTTCAATATTTGCAGATTACAATGCGCTGTTTCGGTGTGCGAGTTTCTCTATTCCTCGGGGTTTTGTGTGTCGGTGTGTTGGCAAAGCCGGAAGCGAGGGCACGATCACGGCCTACACCAATTTATACGAATCAATTCGCGGTTCACATACCGGACGGAGCGGAAGTTGCAGACAGCCTGGCCAGCAAACATGGCTTCGACAACATTGGACAGGTAAGTCGGAGGACTTTTTCTCAACCGATATCGTTGCAACAAAAAGTGGGAGAGCTAATGGGCAAATTCGTGAGTGTAATGCGATTGAAATCAACACACACGGAACCTGTTGTGTACGTTGCATATAGCCAGGCCGGGTTATCCTGATCGCGCACCGCTGGTCAGCTCGGTTTTGTCAGTCATTGATTAGTAGACAGCCGTGCTTTGTAATTCAAGCTTGTAATTATGATGGCCACATCAGATAAATCGTTTACATAGAACTTAATGTGGGACACATCGGTAATTAATCGTTCGATAGATTTTCGAGATGTTGCCCATCAATTTCTAAAAGGCTCGAACCTTCCAGAGGGGGGGGGGTGGCACATCACTTTTTTGCCGCATCCATCTTGCGTAATCAATACGCCACTGGCGTTTAGTCGGTTGTAAAAATAGCACCGAGACATGATATCATGATGAATTGGTGTTATAAGAAGGAGTTATACGTCACTGGTCTATAATAACATACGGAAGATGTATGGATTTGCAGACGATTCCTCGGGGTGGGATATATATTTATGGGACAAGTTATTGAGTGATTTTTGGTTACCGAGTTTTATTATTTTTTCATTTTAGTTTTTTCTAGATGCGTTTCGAAGTCTTGGAGTGTCTCTGGCGAATTGACAATTTGTAAGCCGAGGATGACAAAATGTTGTTGATACTTTGCAAAATATTTTCGCAGGCGGTTTTCTCTCGTGTAAGCACAAAAGCAAACTTGGCGATTTGAAAAATGCACGACGAGAGGAGCAAACGAAGGCGAAACACGGGAGAATGTAAATTCAATATCCAACTCTCCCCGCGATGCAATTCTTTTATTGATTGTGCGCGTATAATGCTCGGTGGTATTAGGATGTCATTTCCCAAAGGAAATATTCGCGCGACAAAATACCCGGAGTCGAAATATCTTCAAGTCGTGCCGTATATCGTGTATGAAATACCCCGCAGGTGGAATATATATTTCAACGATAATAGCGGATCGAACAAAATTGCTCATAACGCAAAACATCATGCATCGTTAATTTTTGGGGCCATCCAATTTTAATTCCTCGTTAGCTGCGTTACGCTTTGCATTTTATCGCGCTGCAAAAACCTTACTTAAATTTCGTTCCAAGCAGATTCTTATATTCCGGCGATCACATTTTTGTTCATTAAAATGTGGCCGCTGTTTTTTCTCCTCGCGAATAAAATCAAAAAGTAATTAGCAAGTTGGCTTCTTCTTCTTCTCCTCCTTCCTTTTTTTTATCTCTTTCATCGCGGATGCCGCAAAATTGGGCATTAAAAATGAACATTGTTTATCCGCAAAAATGACGTCTTTATGATTTGATTTCATAATTTAGGTAATTGGCAAACACATTTGGAAAACAAGATTTTAATGAAAGCAAATATGCTGAATTAAATCAAGTCCAGTCAATTCAGAAAAAGAAATAAAATATAATTAATATTGATGAAGGTTTATTCTTTTTTTTAATTTTTTATCAAATCCGGCTTGCTGCAAATGTTTGATTAACGAAAAAAAAAAAAGTATCAACTAAATGTTATATAGATTTTGTTAACTTGTCTAGACAATATTTGTTAATTAAAACGATTTGATTGGAATATACTTCTTTATTTAAAATCAACCGTTATTGGATTAGGGAAAATTGAACGACAATTGTGTTATATCTTGATTCGAACATTGAAGTGTTCATTTTTTTGCGTGGTATATTTAATATTGACAAATTGCATTATCCTCGTTTGGAACAATTAGCTTAAAAAAAGTTCTCCCCTCAGAAATGATTACGATGGGCTTTTAATAAACCTGTGTTATTAACATTTAATCAATAGTTTAATTAACGCATGGAAACTCTTTCGGACAGATATTTATATTTCATTTTATTTGTTCAGGCTTTGCATTTAACCAGATGAGATTCTCTACATCGTACATTTAATACGCTTTTATTATTTACAGTTCTCATTGTAACTTTCAAATCGGAATAAGCGTTAATTAAACGGTACAATAAACAAATATATTCATTCGATTGGCAATTTTTATTTTTATATTTTTCATAGAGCGTGCGCGGTTTCGGTTTGTCGACCAAATATGAATTTATTCAACCAGGAAAAATAATTGCATAAGTGGGAATACGAAATTCGCTTTACCGTAAAACCAAATAACAAAATGTTTTATTTTTATTTGTGGTACAACCGGGTGGAAAGGGACGGAAATATATATAAAAATAACACGTATTGTTTAGAAACTCGAGTTTTCAAAATTAAAACAAAGCCATTCACTCTTGACAGTAACTTAATGACGCAAATAGACAAACAACTTTGTTAATAATGAAGTGTTGTGTCTGGCAAGTCTGTACTATAATTAGTGCCTTCGTATAACGAACATTCAAACAAATTGAGTTTTTATTTAATTGACTGATTGATTTTTTTTAATTCAATTGAAACACCGACAAGTTTGTTTTAATGAAAATCCATTGGGGATCAAGTCGAAACAAACAGAGAGCTCGCGTTTTATTTTAGTACAAAATGATAATAACAAAAAAAAACCGTGCCAAGCTGACAATGCAAACATGATATTCCTATTATCTGTGACGTAACATTTGTCATCGCGTTGTGAAGGATGTGAGAATGAAGCGACGATACATTAACAATCATCGTTTTCAGACTGTATAATTATTATTTTACAACAAAAACTCTAAACCGCGGAGTCAGAAATTCAGAAGTTAATTAAAATTTCTCTCGTGCAAGGCTTGTTACAACATTAGCTTAAGTCTTATCGGATATTAATTGTGTATTAATTCCTGTCTGGACAGAGATAGCTCGGTTTAAAATTCTCTTTGGCGTGCATCAACACGTAATCCTCCTCGTGTCTCACAGACACTTGTCAATGTTTGCAGTAATCCGTCGTTCTTTTGTTTTCCTCATGATTATTATAATGAGAACCTTATTTTAATTTCAATTTGCAGGGAACCTCATCAATTAATCCAGCCGAAGAGACAAATCAACATCTCAAGTTTGCTCTTCGAGTCCTTCGAACTCTTCCGTGATCTTTCGAGAATCTGAAAGTTGTTCATGCTATATTAAGAATGGATTACATTAATCCACATATTATACCTTTGCTCCCAGAGCAATAAAACGACTCCGGCTTTTTTACTCGGCAAAACTTGAATAACTTTGACGTTCTTACTGAACTGTAAAATCGTGGATATATCACAAAGTTCATCCGAGTATAAATAACTTCTTAATCGTTGAGCGAAGAGTTTTTCTATCTGCGGATCCCGATGCAATTGCAGACGGAGAAAATTAGTAGAAAGGAAAACAAGCTTTTGTTTCCACACTCCTAGTCTAGTACGAATGTTGCAAGATGACGTCAAATATATTGTCAGCCGCGGTGTAAAAAGTCTTTATCAAAAATGGAACGCCGAGATTTCAATGAACCATATCGTTAGACTTGATTCAGACGTTGAATTATATGTGAGAGTTTGAGTCTGATATCGCGTCGTATAGAACTGTCTTCATCCATCGGATTCCTAATTGGGTTAGCCAGCCAGTCGAATGAAAATCGTTTTTTAGTCAAACCGATTGATCGTGAGCTATGCGAGTTTTTTTTTTCTTTTTTTATTACAAAATTACGACTCACTTTTCAGTGCATTAAAAGATTCATGGAAATGGAAAATTAAAATATAAATAAAATTAGGCAAAAAAGTTGAATTCAAAATTGAAGAAAAAAAATAGTCGAGATGAATAATTCCGTTGGTATATCTGTATGGTAGAGAACTGAAGGGGGAAAAAGAAAGAAAGAAAAACAAAACGAATAAAATGGTGAAAACTGATGGTGTAACTGAAAAAACGGGACGTTAAATTTTAAACAACCTCTGAATGAAAATTGATCGAGCCTTGTTGAATTGAAAGTTCATTGCTGGCCGCGCACCGGTACGTTCACTTTTTTCATCTATATCTATCTGCGAAAGCTGTCACGATTATAACTGTACGAAAAATTTTCTCACGTCCCGGGGTAAATGTAGCAATATTTTTTCGAGCCGGACAAAACCTTCTTCCTGTGCGCGCGAGGTGTAAGGGAAAGCGTGCGAATGAATGTTCCCTTGTTGAACATGATTTATCTCGCTGGCGCGAAATATTGACGCGTCCGAATTTCGTTCAATTTGTAAGAACGGACGTGCCCGGCTGATTACGAAATCCGTGAAGGTGATACTTGAAAAAAGTAACCGGACGAATCACAAATCGTTGAAAATCGTGTGTCCGTCCGCAGACAAGTTGGACAATCAAACGTGTTCTACTCTATCGATTCATTTTGTATCAGAGCCTCCCTGCTATGTGGAAATTAAAAATTGGCAATGCACCAAAGTAACGCGCAGCTTTTGTTTCAACTCCCGTTCAATCCTCAATGATCAAAGAGCATTGAACTGAAATTCAACACACTACGTGAAATCCTCGTGCAACAAGCGCATTGATAGCCACCTTTGTTGCCAAAGTGTTTGTTAACCTCTCAAACACTACGTGATTGTTGTGCATGATTTTTTTGCCCTCGCTTTTCTCGGCATTAACCTCCTTTTTTTTTCTCTCTCCTCCAAGTCCCTAAGTTCCTTACATTATTTTATGTAACAAAGTTGAGCGTTTATCCAACTTATGGGTGGAATAAAAAATGGCACAAAGCTTCTGGTGGCTGGAACAATGCCTCTTATATGGTTCGTAGACTCTGTTTTCATGAATGTTTGCCAGTCTCTAATCATCTTTGTGGATCGAGTGTGAGAATATTGCGTTAAATGCAGTGCTTCCATTTAGAATGCCTCGATAGACGTCTGCTATATTCGTTTCAGTAGAATCCAGCGAGCTTTAAGAAAATGAGTTATCTCGAGAGTTGTTTTCAAAGCTCGACACTGCCTATTTTCAACAGAAACAGCGTTCCAGGATTTCAAATAAACATCCAGGTCATGCTGATGCATTAGATTGCGTTGCTAAATTTTATAACTCTGAGAGACGAACGAATTATAGTGATTACGATACAGGTTGTAAATAGCACGATTAATGTTGTTGTTTGTTACGACATAGATTGTTAGGAGTATTCCGTACAATCTATATTATTTTTTTTAATCATTATTATTGTAATTTTTTATCTTAGTTTTAAAATGATTATAATTATTAAAATTGTACTTTTTTACAATATACACGGAGAGAAAAA
>JAAMPD010001615.1:0-22190 GCA_025266255.1 Trissolcus basalis | reverse complement strand
CCTTCGTTCAAGTACAAGAAAATAATGTTTTAAATAATGTAAAAGAAAAAATTTAGAAATCCGTTAAGAAATACGTCTGTTATCATGACCACCGACTTAAAAATGTCATTTTGAAGAAAAACGCGTTTAAAGTTTCGAATGGAAAAAAAAAAAAACAACTAACAACAACAGAAAAAAAGAACTTATGCTGAGTCATCTATTCCAGGGACATATAGAATCCCTTCTGCAGCAATTGCAGCTTCGAAAGTTTTTATTTTTCGTTCTTTTCGGAGCATTTTTTGTTCCCGCGTAGCGCCAATCGCGCACTTCTCCGCCAGGTGAATCCGATGTTCGTCCCGTAAAGTTGTGAATTCATGAGAATATGGGCCGCAAGGGGTACCCATAGCTTAATACATTATAAACATACTTCGAAAGCCCTCGTTATATAATAGATATATATAATATATATATTATATATATACTTGTATATATTTAATACAGATATATATCTATATATGTACTTATATATATACTTATAATATAGATATTCCATCATGTAAGCAGATGAGCAGGTCAGGAGCAAAAAATTAGAGAGATAGGACATGAAGCAGGTATGCGCGGACTGCGAGCGCTCCGAAACAGCGAGAGGCGTTCACTTTAATGCTCGAAAAACATTACTTATAACATTAGGATCACTTTCATATTTTGAATTTAAATAGTCTAGGGATAGAACTTTCAAATTATAATGTTTTTGAAAAATCGCGATCAGTGTGACGGCAAGATGGCGGCGGAGTCGTTACGTGTTGGCGCCAGTTCCGGTGATTTCGAGAGAAATTGTTGGGATTGATAAAAAGATTCCGTTTTTTTGCCAACATTACTCGTTAGTATACAATTCAGAACATTTTTTCATTATTATTTTAAATAAAATTTATTTATTCTGCAATACGGTGAAATTGGTTTAAAAAAACTGTTTACTGTTACGGGGGAATTCAGAATTTCCGGAAATAGACGTTCGCGGTCAAGGTAAGTCGGAAGTCAGACCGATGTATGACGACTCAAGTCGAATGACTCGCGATTCACCGCACCGCGATCAGTGTGGCGGTAGACGGCAGTACAATCAATGCGATTGATAAAAAGTTTCCGGTATTATTGCCAACATTTTTTGTTATTACAATTTTAAACGTTTTAGTCATCGTAATTTCAAAAAATATTTATTACTTTTTCAATTCGCGGAAATTAATTTTAAAAAACCGTTTCTGAGAATTTAGAATTTGCGGAAAAAGCCGTTCTGCGATTTTCTCGCAATTTTTAAAAGGAAACCCGTGAATTTATTACCAACATTTTCCCTCACTACAGTTTAAATTATTTTTTCATTATTAATTTACCAGATTTGAATTTGTGTTGCAATTCGTGAAAATCGATTTAAAAAAAAATAAGTTTCTGAGAACCTACAATTCGCGAAAAAACCGGTCGCGGTCAAGAAAAGCTGGAAGTATAATTAACCCTCTATGCACCGCGTGAGTCTGACAGACCTAGAGTATTTTTTAAACTGCAATTCTTGTTGAAATGATATGAAGGGGTTTCATGCTATATCTTAAAAAAAGTTTAAGATCTCTATTAAGAGATTTTCATAAAAAACTTTTTTTTTATACGGATTTTGTTAAAACTTATAAAAAAAGAAAAAAACTGAAAGAGTAAGACTGATTCTCCTTTACAGAACAGTTCTTTGATTTTTTTTCAATGATAATTATTTAAGTGATGATGTTTTTAAGAACACGCAGATGACCAATTTTCTTTGGAACTTTCTTTCATATTGTTAATAATTTTAATACAAAAAAAATTAATTGCTTTGTTATGATGATAATTCTTTTCCACAGGCTTCAAATTTTCAATATCTTTAATACATGTTTCTTTTTAAATTACGTGTTGATGTTATAAACATTTTATTGCCTAACTTCTCCTGGGGTCGTTAAACTTGATTTTTTTTCTAATAATACACTTCTGACTATTTTATACACTTATAACATTGAATGTTGTGCACACATTCTGGTTTTCTGACGCGCGTGATACGATTTTTTATCACTTTGCAAAAGTAGGTAATACAAATGATCCGACCCCTCAGATGGCAATGAACCAATCTAATTGCGCGACAATATATCCAACCAAGTCAAATGGATGTTTGTATTTTCATTATGTACACTTTTTATGAACTCGAGTGAAGGACAAACACGAGATTAGGTGTACCATCGATGCTAATGCACCAAATGCTCTCTGCAACGATAAGATTTCAGCCTAATAAAAACTCAGTAATCATCAAACCATCGGTTTGACATATCACAGAGAAAATTCTACGTTTTTTAGAATAGAAGATTTTCCCATTACTTTTTTCTTATTATAAATTTTTGCTAGTGAAAATTACTAATTTTACAATACACGAAAAAAATGGTCACGTATCATAACAACACAGATCATGACTACATTGCGGAGATCTGGGTTGTCAGACCAACCTGGGACATCTCTCTTAAGGTTGCTCTGATAGCTCCTGTTTTCATAATCGGTGTGCCGGCCAACATCAGCCTCATTTGCGTCATAGTGCGTACAAAGTCGTTGCACTCGACCACCAATTTGTTGATCATGAACATGGCCATCGCGGATTTGTGCATCTGCACGATTTGTCCTTGGATGTTGTTGTGCAGGGACATTTTTCAAAATTTCGTCCTTGGAGAATTCGGATGTCGGATGGACGGATTTTTGGTCCACGCACTGACGATGGTTGCGGTCTTCAGTTTGAGTTTCATCAGTTACGACCAATTTGTATCCATTGTTTTAAACTGTGCTGGAAAATTACCTGCCAAGTAAGTATAGAAAACAAAGTCTTCTTTGTGACCAAACTGACGAATAAATTGTAATCATTTTCATTTTGAAGTTATATTTTCATGCTGTTTTATTTCTTTGGATAATATAATAGATTTGTTGGTTCATTTGCAGAGTATATTTTCATTTATTTATTTATTTTAGGAAAACTGGTTATGCCTTCTTGATGACCTGGCTCGTTGGCATATTAGTAGCCGGGCCACTGGCTTATTTTCGTCAGTACCATGAGAGACAGTGGAAAAATTATCTAGAAACGTTTTGCACCGAGGATTTTGTGCTCATCTATACGTACTGGAATATTTTCGTTGGCATCAGTGTGTGGCTGCCGCTTGCCATTATGGCCATCTGTTACGCTGCCATACTTATCAAAGTAAATCATCAGTTCAATTAAAAAATAAAACATTCAAACTAAATAAACTATCATGAAACGTTTAAATAAACTTAGAAACAAAAATCGAACATACAAAATTGATACAAAATTTATTTTCTAGTTGCATTATCATGAACTGGAGGCCCTGAAGCAGAAACATCCGATAGTAATGAGACACAAGAAGAGGGTTGCAAAAATTTTTAACTCTCATATTGTTATCTTTCATTATCTGTCGAGTTCCATTCACCGTCCTTGTGTTGCTGAGAACTGCGATGTTACAACAGGAGCCTATGCCTGGACAGGCAAAATCCATCTATTTGCTCTGGTAAATTTTCATTCCTTTAAACATTCTTATTATTTGGGTTTACCAATGTTGGTATCTGTTTAGGTACATCAGCAGATTTCTGGTCATTCAAAATGCGGCGTTGAACCCTCTGTTGTACGGATACAGCAGCAGTCCACTTCGCAGTGAGATCGCCAAGTGTCCAGGGATATCGTGGATCTTGAAGAAGAAGAAGCAACACACCCAAAGAACTTGCAAGACCGTCTCACTGTCCTGCGACAACCTGAGACCTCGATCACCCTGTATTCGGGACAAGAGAGTGGATTCTGGGGCAAACATAGCGACGATCGAATGAAAATGAATAAAAACAAATTAAAATTTTAAAGATAAGCTCTTCCTTTTTATTCGAAGATAAATACACATCCGTAAATTCACAACAATAAATTTTCTCCCTTCCATCAACAACAGATAGAATTTGTTTTAATCTTTTCTTTTCTTTTTATGAATAAATATGTTTTTTATATTAGTTTAATAAAACTTATCCGATAGTTCTGTGTAGGCCCGGGTGATTGATAAATTCAATATAAAACTTGCATGAAATTAACGAGCAATTTTTGTTAATTTCGATTCGAGTTCGAAAGCAACGGTGCTTAATGAAATGAGATTCATCAAAAAGTCCGATTAACGTAGTTTAAAGTATACCTTTAAAGCGATTCTAAAAAAAACTTGAAAAAAAAGTTTTCAAATCAATACAAATGTTCAGTTTTAAATTATTCAAAACGATCAAATTGGTAAATAATACAAAGATATTCAAGATGAAGATTTTTGTCTTTGGCACGCTTGCAAAAATTTTGTACTGAAAACGCGTTGCGTGACAGAAAAATATACGTGCTTCCCGACGTCAGACGCCAATGAACAGCGAGATTAAAATTTCCACATTCATCAACAGTAATCGCCATTCCTTTTTCTTGTGCACGTTCAGTTGCAACATTAAGTCTACATGCAAATTCTATACTAAAAATCTTGCTTGTCGTGAACGTTTCAACATAATTATCATTAACGTTACATTCGTCAATGAACCAGAACGACGCGCGGAATGTTGAGTCTCTGGAATACGTCGACCGTGTCCTCGACGAATTTGTCCATCATTTCCTTCGTGTGCATAGGCGTCGGCGCCAGTCTCAATTTTTCCTCGCCTTTTGGCACTGTCGGATAATTAATTGCCTGAACATAATGGCCCTTTTCGAATATCAAACTGTCTGCTATCTGGCTGCTCAGCACTGGATCGCCGATCTAAAAATAACATTCATTATTCATTTTATTTTATTTAAAAAACAGAACAAAAATAAATTTTAACTTTAGAAATTGATTATTTAACAGTTAATTAGACCAGTCATAATTTTAAAACGTTCGTTCAAATATACTAATTATATATAAGACTTATGCAAATGTTTGTGACGAAATAGCGACCTTGATGGGTATGATATGTGAAGGTGTCGGCTCAACAGGAAGACCGGCGTTCATAAGGTTCGACTTGACGTAGGCGACGTTCTTTTGGTGCATTGCCCGCAACGCACGACCCTCGTCCGAGGCTAAAACATTGACAGCCGCCAACGCGCCGTACAATACAGTAGGAGGCAACGACGTGGTAAAGATAAAGCCAGCTGCGTAACTTCTAATCATGTCGACGAGATTTGACGTTCCAACAATGTACCCGCCGACGTTGCCAAATGCTTTTCCCAAAGTTCCTGTTGATTCAAACACAATCCATTATGTATAATCTTCATAAATAAAGAAGCTTGAACAATAACCAAAGTTACGTAAGATGAAAACAATTTTTATCTATCCCACTTGTACATTTCATTCTTTCTTTTATTTTTATAAAATTATTTTTACATGATACTTTATCTATTTTTACAGGACTTTTTTTACCTGATATAATATCCATCTTGTGCAGAACGTAATCCCTCTCTCCAACACCTGCTCCGTGGTATCCATAGAGTCCAACAGCGTGAACCTCATCGATAAAAGTGATGGCTCCGTGTTTTTTGGCAACGTCACACATTTCTTCCAAGGGACAGATGTCCCCGGTCATGGAATGCACAGTTTCAAAAGCAACGATCTTAGGCACGTTCTTGTCAACCTTGGAGAGCAGCTCCTCGAGGTGCTGCACGTCGTTGTGTCGGAAGATGTGTTTCGGCACGCCGCTGTTGCGGATACCCTGGATCATCGAGGCATGGTTGCCAGCATCCGAGAAGATGTGACAACCCGGCAGTAACTTCGCCAGGGTGCACAGCGTGGAATCGTTCGCGACGTAACACGAGGTGAAGAGCAGGCCAGCCTCCTTCTGATGGATCTCCGCCAGCCGATTTTCCAGCAGGATGTGTCCCATCGAGTTGCCGGAGATGTTCCGAGTGCCCCCTGCCCCGGATCCGAACTTTTCCAAGGCCTCGCGGACGGACCCGATTACGGTCGGGTGACGAGACATACCCAAGTAATCGTTCGAACACCATACGGTTATTGGCTTCTCGCCCATGGTATACTCCAGTGCTGCTGGAAATTCCTCAGCTAGGCGGTTTACTTTCTTGAAGATCCTGTAATAGAAGATAGGTTTTAAAAACTTGAAATTTAAAATGGTCTTTGTATAATTCATGTTTGAGGTGGGACATACAGTACAGTAAGAATTGCATATTTCAAATGATAAGTAATTATAATAATTCCAACATTTTATGACTAATTCTGTGATATATTGTTTTAATTGATATAAAATTGCTCCATACCACTTTCAAGATTATTTTATGCAAATTTGTTAAAAAATTTTGAGTTTAAATGTATTTGAGTAATTTCAATAGTTTTATTATTATTCTTTTACAATGTTTTGTGGATATGTAATTTTTCATTGACAAATTGAGGGAAGAAAGATTATTTTGCTGAGTTGTATGTCCTAACTGAACGAAAAGAATTTAGTTACATTCTGTAATGATTTTCATTCGTTGTACATAATTTAAAATTGGAATTGATTTTCATTTCAGGTTGAAAATTTTGCTTGTTTTATGTACCTGTAAGAATGGTCCTTTTTCTTCTTCATGATTTGATTATGGAAGAAATCTTCATAAGGAAAAGTGTTTTTGTCAGCAGGAGTCGAGTCCAAGTTGATGATATCCTCCTCCATAGCCGAACTGGCCTCCTTGACAGCGTCTTTCATGGTATCTTGTTCTTTCGAAAGGAATGGACATTGCTTGCGAATCGATTCGGGAATCGCACTTTCCTTTCCGTCGGCGAGGGTGCTCGACAGACGTGACATAACCGGGCAGTGCTGCCAGTAACTCATCACCGATGAGCCATAGTTACGAACGTAGTTCGCTGAAAGGCGAGTCAAAAATGGACAAGGCATGTTTTTCCTGAAACAAGAAAAAACAGGTTATTGCATCGAAACTTTTAGTAAAAACATTACTTTAAAAACATGCTCGTTCATCGCTTTTGTATTATTTACAAATATTTGTTATCGTTAAAAAACACATCTCTAGAAAGAAATTTTCATTGCTCTTATTTCTGAGAATATTTTTCAAATTTGAATGAATCATATTAGTGTAACTGTTGCATCTGAAGATGTCGTAAACTGATTTGCATGATAAAAGGTCATAAAAAATTGATCTTTCAGTGACGTTTCGTGTAAATAAAAATTGAAATTGACTGGTTTACAAGAACGGTTGAAACACAGTAAAAAAAATTACAAGTTAAAAAAAAAATTTAATTTAATTGACGCAAAAAATCTTACGAACTATTTGTATTCTTTATTGTATACGGTTAGAAAAATTGAACCGATTTTGTATTATTTTTCACTTATTGAAAAACTTTTATTTAAAATCAATTACATCGACAGAATTTAATTTCAACAAATTGATTACGTTATCTGATGCAAAAATCGTGAATCTAAAGTACACTGAAATGTTTTTAAAATGAATTTCGTAATCAGTACACACGAACGTACAAATACACTCACAATTAAACTGTAATTCCATACTTTTCGTTCAAAATTAACTAACTAATAATTTTGTTTTATTTTTAGAGTAACAACAGAAAGTGTACAAACCAGATGACTGAGGAGCAAACAAAAATAAAGTTGAATGAAGTAAAAATGAAAGATGAAAAATTGTTCAAAAGGATTGGAGGCATTGATAGAGAAAGCGAGAGTAACTAAGTGACTGAATTCCGAGGAACCTGTTTTCATGCAGCTGGTAATTAAGTTCAATATGTCACTTGATAAATGACAAAAGAAAAAGGTGTTTAAAAATTGGACTCACCTTTTGTTGCACTAATCAACTGACAACTGCCGTGGAGAAGACTCTGACGTGCGAGCTGTAACAGAAAGGTTGAAAAAGGGTTAAAGCGGACTGCCGTCGAGGCGTGGACGGGTGCCAAAGATGACAAACGGGAGAAGACTCGCGTGACCAACCTCGATTTTAACGCGATCGAATTTTCGAAACAAGTACGTGCGTGTGCCCAACACAAGAACTCGCTGACAGCTTGGTGCTCTCCACGCGCACACGCACTTGCAGACGGTCGCACATGCGCAGTCGCGGTTGCGCAAACGCGCCTAAAAGGGGGTGAAGGAAAACTGCCTCTCTTCGATGTTATAATTTGTTTATTATTTCTGTTTTGCTTGTTATTATTTAAAAACGGGTGATGCATTTTCTTATAAAGTCATTTTTATAATTCTGATGATTTGTCAGTTTGAATGATAGTTTGGGAATTTGATTTTGACATTAGTTATTTAATTGTTGACATGAGTGGATGAATGTTGAATGAATATTGTTGATATTTAGTATTGTATCATATTTGAAAACGTTTGGTATATGTTCAGAAACTTAGATATGAAAAAAGTAGTAAATAAATAAAAACGTCCATTCTGTCCAGATGAAGCACCCGTACTCGTCCGATCACGGAAGTTAAGCTGGACTAGGCGCGGTTAGTACTTGGATGGGTGACCGCTTGGGAACCCCGCGTGATGTTCGACCCCTTATCTTTTTTGTTTTTCTTAATCAAATTATTTAAATCCAGCCAAAAATTTTAGTTCTTGATTTTCTTTAAACTAAAGGAAGCAACGAACAATTTAGAAATTAAACAATCAAAACAGGTAGACTATCCTGTAGATGGCACTAATTATACCCCCATTTTGATTTTTTCATTCGTCAATTTTCAGTACATGCGAAATAGGTTCAGTGTGATGTTCAACTTTCAAGTCGAAAAGTTGGGAGTTTGAAAAGAAAATTGTTTAATCTTAAAAACAGAAATGGACCATTATCATCACTCTGACAAAGTTGTAATATGTCCTTACAATAAATCTCATCTAATCTCAGTCTCACGAATACAGAAACATTTGGTCAAATGTGAAAAAGTAAGTAAAATTTACAAAAAATAAGGAAACGTATGTATAATTAAAAGTATCTGATTTTATTTGTATTTGTATTATATTATTTTATTTTGTAAAATTATGATGACGATCAAATTTGGTTTTCTATTTCTTATATTTATTTTAATGTTTTTTACAGCAATACCCGGCAGGATATTTGTCCATCTGTCCTTTCAACGCAACTCATCGCATGTCTGAAGAAAAATTACAAGACCATATTTTAAATTGTTCGGACAAAATTTTAATAAAAAGCAAGTACAATTTTTAAATTTTCCTGGTTCGATTCTATTTGAAAAAATAACATTGTGAAGAATGAAAAACAGTTTTGTTGTTTTGGAAAGTTTTCTAAACACTGCTTTTGATATTTACAAAACGTAGAATTCGAAGAAAGTAAAAAGACAAAAGTTTTACCTAACATACATTTTGTCTTTTGTTTTTTAGATGATTTTGATATTCCAAAAATTATTACTTGCGATACAAATGTATTGGTTGAAGAAGATGATGAAAATTGGGATATCAAAAATGATGAGCCATCATTGTCAATTATAAAAGACAACATGAATCGAGTGAGCTATATCAAAGGAAAAATTCTGGATGACAGGTACTACGTCTATGATATCGCACAAACGTCAATTAAAATTTATTCATCGTGAAAAAAAAACTAGTTCAAAGATTTTCAAAATCAACTCTGAATTGCAAATTTTATGGTAATTGCAGACTTAGTGAGTGCACCTGCATTCCAGTGCAAAATGAAAAAAATCAGCGAGTGACTCGATCAAATTGAATCGCAGAGTACTTTTTAACTTTTTCAAATTTTATTTTCACAGGATTCCAAATTGGGTGGAACACACTGTTCACTTCAGAAATGAAAATGTGGATGGCATGTCGGTTATTTCTGCATCAGACGAGGTGGATATTAACGACAGTGTGAGCCAAATCTCAGCCAAATACAAGTAACAAATCACCCGTAACGTTTGAAGAAAAAGTTATTCGATAATTTGTCAAGAATAACTTCTGAACTTCTCTTCTACTATTCTAATCTAATCTAATCTAAACATATAAAAAGTGCATTCATTTTTCTCGTTATCAAAAATAAGTGATTATTTTTCATTTAATTGTATTAGTTTTACTTTCATTCTAAACATATAAAAAGTGCATTAATTTTTTTCGTTATCAAAACTAAGTGATTATTTCTCATTTAATTGTATTAGTTTTACTTTCATTATTATAAAAAAAATGTTGTTTGAAAAGATGAGAAATTATAAATGAGAAATTTATGTAACAATAATAAAAATAAAATTTGATGATCGAATGAAAGTACGTACCATGGAGCAAGCTTTTAAACTTTGAATGGAGACCATTATGTTTATCTTGGAAATTGGAAATTCTCTCTCCGAACTTCCGTGCGCAATTAAGTTATGTAAAGGACTAACACGTTATCTTGTCGAGAACGTTTTTATGTTTGTGTCGCGCTGACCAAACTGGAGGGAAACAATTAATTTTTTCGCACACTCATCTCACTTTGACGCCATTGTCTTTAATGAGGCGGCCAGGAGAGTCACTACACTCGGCCCGTGTTGGATTGATTAGCATACAGGAAAACTCACGACCAATACATTTCAGGGAAACAAGTTATTTGATCGTTAAAACAAGTGATAACATCTGTTATATGAAACTTAATTATTGAAAATGTAAATATACCCTCATAAATCAATGACTTGAAAGCGATTAATGATTTTTAAACAGAAGAAAACCAAAACTTTTCCACATTTCAAAACTTCTCCTTTTTTCTCGAATATGTAAATTCCATTTTATTTACAGTTCATGTAACAATTAACAATTCACGTCATAAAAAAATAATCATCTCTAACTCAACATTAAAATAAAATTTTATTTAAAAACGTACTTTTTATTCAAACACACAAGACGGGTGTAATTAAATACACTCCCAAAAGCGTTTTTCTTTAAAATATTTTTTCAACATTTAATAAACTTCTAAACAAATCAGTCTTTGTTAAAATGTATAGTTCATTTTTGTGTTTATATTTCACTGTTCAAACTCTGCCAGACAGAGAGAAGCATTAGTACCTCCAAATCCAAACGCATTTTTCAAAGCGATTCTTCTTCCTAGACTGTTCCAACTCTGTTTAACATGGGGAACGAACTTCAAACTCGTTTTAGTATCCAACTCATGTAGATTGATCGTCGGAGGGATAACCGACTCCTTGAGTGCCAAAGCAGTGAAGGCAGTTTCCAAATTTCCCGCGGCTCCAAGCAGATGTCCATGAGCACCTTTAGTGCTTGTAACAGTAACATTTTTACTGTGCTCACCAAACAGAGACTCGATAGCTTTCAACTCTATCGCGTCCCCCAAAGGTGTCGAGGTCGCGTGAGCATTGACAAGCGTAATCTCGTTAGGGTCGATACTCGCGTCTTTCAGAGCCCTGTCCATACACAAAATCGCTCCAGTCCCATCCTCGCTGGGGGCAGTTAGATGGGTCGCGTCGCCGGATAATCCGTACCCGAGTATTTCTGCGTAAATGTTCGCGTTCCTCTGAAGGGCGTGGTTCAGTTCTTCTAGCACCAGGATCGCCGATCCTTCGCCCATGATAAAACCGTCCCGATCCTTGTCGAATGGACGAGAAGCCTCCACGGGGAAGTCATTTCTGTTGGTGCTGAGAGCACGTATTCTACAAAATGCTGCAATTGCCAAAGGACTTATGCAGGCTTCTGTTCCTCCACAGATCATTACGCTCGTTTCTCCTCCTCTGATAAAACGAAATGCGTCTCCTAAAAGAAAATATTCAACTTTAGAATTCTAAAATACTTCAGTTTCTAATACTACTATTTTAGTACACTCGAACGGCCATTTTTCAAAACAAAAATGAGTTCTTTAAAAAAATTGTTCTTTATATCATAACAAATAATTAGGCTACTTGAAGTATATCAAAATCGAAAATTTTATTGATACTTTTTTGTTTTGAAAAATGACCATTCGAATGTAAGTGCCCGTTCAGAATCCGGAGGTTCATTTATACTATATAAATAATATTTTAGTTTCTGATACTTTAGTAATGAAATTGTAAAATTAAAATTGATGGTACAAAAGTTACTTTACCAATTGCATGAGCTCCAGTTGCACACGCAGTTGAGACCGAATGGTTGGGACCTCGAAAACCATACTTGATACTAATCTGCCCAGCAGACATGTTTGGCAAAATTCTAGGAATGAAGAAAGGGCTGACTTTGTTGTAACTCTTGTTCAGAGCTTCGTTCATTGAGCAGATGTCGACCAGATCAACCATCCCTGTACCTACAGCAACCCCAGTGTCTCGTTTGTCAGTTTCGTCTGTTGGTTTCCAGTTTGCATCGTTTAGGGCTTCTTCTGCTGCTATCAGAGCGTAGGCTGTTGCTGGACACATTGTCTTCAGTTCACTCTTGCTGAATTTACTCGTCAGATCCAACTCGTGAGGTTTCGTTCCTTTTGGTACCAGAGCTCCTGCAGAATAAAAAAATGTTTAGCTGATTTGTTAGAGATTTATTTAAGTTTACAAATAAGTTTATGAGAATGTAGAGTAATCATTGTTCGATAATTTGAAAAATGCTGGTGTTCAAGGTGGGACATGCAGTACAGTCAAAATTGACTTTAATTTTAAAAACGTTATTGTTCCGAGAGATACGCTTGCACTGAGTTTTTGGTAATTTTCCGAGAGTTGAATCGACTTGAAATTTTGTACACTTGTAGGTCATAATCAGATCTGCTTACAGAAAAATTGGCAAGGCTGCGAAATCGACTCAATTGTGTTTACAAATTTTGAATGCGCACCGGGCGAACTGCGTATGAGATACGCTTGCACTTTTTGCTTAATTTCTAAATTAAATATCTCATCTTAGAGATAGTCAATTCGTTCATAAATTTAGCTATAGATGCGTTCATATTAGTAGATTTATAATTAGAAATTATACAAAATTCTGACTATTTTGCTGAGTTTTGTATGTCTCACCTTAAAAAGTTATTTGGTTTTATAAAAAATAAAATAATTACCAATTTGGCATGGTAATTTGTTGTAAAGTGCGTCGGTGAGTTTTACAACTCCACTTTTGCTCTCAAGAAGAGCCTTCCAAGCATTTTGTGTGCCGACTCCAAGTGGACTTACAATACCGATGCCGGTAATCACAACTCTCCTCCTGTTCAACGTCTTGGTTGTGAAACTTCTCACTAAATTTACACTTGACATCTTTCTGACAAGTTTTTTACTTACGAACTTAGTGAATTAAAAATGATAATTTTTTAAAACATGACTAGACAACACTTTGGGGAAAAAATCACAAACCAGCCGTTCGAACGCGAAAATGAAATTGTTCTCGATCATTGCATTTTGTTGATCAATTAATGGTGGTTATTAATAGAAGCTTTAAAGAAAAAATAATCTGTGACGATTATATTTATTTATCGCAGTGAGATAAAAAGTAAAAAAATATGAACAAAAAAAAACACTTTGCCGCAACTCGAGTGCAACTTCACTCAAATCGACGTTGATAACGAGTGATAACAAGTGTCAATGAAGTTGGGTTATGTTTTGCGAATACTGACTGCTGTGTGCGCTTGAATTCTGCGCACGCCGGGTCAACTTTGAAATCAAAACATAATCATTTTTATAAACCAGATAATTTCAAATGAAAACTTGTAGTGAAGTTGCATCAATTATTTTTGTATCTATTAATATATCAATTTTTTTTAATTTGTGTCAATGTATGTTTGTTTATTCGTAAATGCTTATATAAATCATTACAAAGTTGTAGAAAACCCATTGTTGTATTTGTTTATTTGAAAAATTTTAATTAAATGAACTGACCTTTGTTTAAATTTCCAACAATTACTGACGCAATATTAAGTTATTATTTATGACCGAAATGTTTAAAAAACAAAAATTTTCAAATGTCCGATTTTGAAATTTCCCGCTCGGTTTATCGTATGATGTGCGCGCGCACGCACGTCATAATTGGTGTTAAGTGCGCAAAAACATAACCTTAAAATTATGAAATAATAACAAATACAGTTCACAGTGTTGAATGTGTACTATTTTTGTTTAAAAGTATACGACAATTGATGTCGAATGTGCGAGAACTTTCGTAGGTGATATTTTTATTGGAAAAATAAATTAATTTTATTGTTCGTAAGATGCCACGGTTTGCTGCCCATGATGACTTTGACGAATCAAATCCGTCGATTTCTATTACAAATGATGAACATTCTGTAAGTGTCTGTCATTATTCAATACAGTCAGCATAACGTTATTCCGAATGTCAATGTTTTCGTTTTAATTTCCAGATGAATGAAAGAAATTCCAGTGGTGTGAGTTTAAACACATCTGGCATCCTGAACGTCTCATCCGATAACGAGTGGCTGAAATTAGCAGCTGAGAAAAAAGGTTTAAAATTGTCTCCGCCGAATACGAAAATGGTAAATTCCTAACAACTGTTTATATCTTGAAATTTTTAGTAAAATGATTGAATTTGTAAATTAATGATGTTTGTTAAATGTTGACAGATTTTTCGTAGTACTCAAACTCCGTTGGCGAATCAATTCTGCAGTTCAACTTCACCGAATAGCAACAACGTAATAAACACAGATTTTGAGTGTCTGAAAACTTCGGCGATTGAAAAGGGACTTGAGATAATGAGGAAAAAATCTTCCAAAACAATGAAATCACCAATTCCTACATTGCACAATTCCACCTTATGTGATAATGATATTTTAAGCGAACTGAAAAAAATGACTCCGGATAATGATAACAAGCCTAACAAAGAAAATACGAAAAATGCTTTAAATTCATCCGATGAGAATTCACCAAGAACTCAGATTGTGTTTTCGAAGAAGAAATTGTTACTAGAAAATGAATTGCTTCGTAAAGAAGACGTTATGGTAAGTTTTATTCTTGTATTTACGATTATTTTTTATTTACGAGTTTTAATTTGATATTTAAGAAATAACAAAAATGAATATTTCAGAAAGAAATCGAGCAAAAGAAGGAGGAGATGGAAAACTTCAGTAAAAATTTGATTTTACAAAAATCCGTCATAAGGACATTTTTAGCGCAAAGGCGACAAGAAGAGGAACAGTTGAAAAGTAGACGTTTGAAAGCCGAGGAAGACATGATGAACGAGAAGATACAACAAAATGAAATTCGTCGAAAACGCGAGCAGCTGTTGCAAACACAAAGGATACAGGAAGCGATCGAGAAACTGGAACATGAACAAGCCGAGTATGCAAAACAGGAAGAACTCGTGGAAAAGATCAATTCATTTCCACCTACCTTTCAAGCGAAATGTGACAAGTTTAATTCGCTTTTCTTCTCTTGCAAAGATAAAAACAGAGCGATTCTAGCCTTGTCCGTTCATTATCCGAGGCTCAATGATCTGGGCCTACAGATGGAAGTGATCAAGGAAAAAACTGAAGTAATTATTTCGAGATGACATTTTCTTTATAACAGTAATTAATGAAATTGTAATTAATTGGTTTGGTTTTAGGGCGGAAATGTAACGAACGAAGATGTGGAATTAGCTGAAGCCATTTTGAAGTGCGTAGATGATATTATACAGGCGTACAAAATAGAAACTGGTAAGCATGAATGAAAAACTAGATTTAAGAAAAAATATATGAACAATTTTGTAAATGATATTCGTTTTTAGATCGGATTGACCAGAGTTTTAATCAGGCAGAACTTTCTCAGCAAAATGTTCAATTAGAACTACAGCCAACACCTGATCGAGTTGATAGTGTCAAAGAAATCCCTGTCGAATCAGTTCAACCCCCTGTTGAACAACCTCCAGCGCCGGAAAATCCCATTCAAACAACACAAGAAACTATACCACAACAAGGTTTAAAAAATTTGAAATCATGACAAATACTTTTAAGATTTATTACTTAAAGTAAAATCTGTAATGAGGATTTCTCGATCCTTTCAGATGACCTACAAGCTTTCGTTCATCCAGACTTGTGGCAGATGTACGTTCAATGCCAGACATTCTTACAGCAGTTTCAAAGTTCACATAATGACATTTTAAACAATGAATCGTTGAAGAAATTCCGCTTCGACTGTCAAAAAGCTGTCATTACACCTGTTAATGCAATAAACGCCATCAGTCGGGAACATCTGACTGACAAGTATAACCGGGTGGTCAATTTTTTGACCGGCAAATCGAACATCAAAGTGGACATGCATCCACAGGGCTTCTCATTTTCTCTTTACACGTTAGCCAAAAAGATAGTGGTACGTATCATATTTATAATTTGTACTTGAACAACTTTTACAAATCTTTCTAAAAAAACTTTATTTCTACATCTCTATTTTTATCTTTTTAGATCCAAGGTGAAACGGTAGTTTCCAGTAAACCAGAGATGGCCTTTAGTTTGGCATCCTTCGCAGTCGCCATTTGGAATGAGTTTCCGGATTTTGGCGATATGCTCCTGGTCCATTTCAAAACAACTTGTCCATACATCGTTCCAGTTTGGCTGCCACAACTTGAGGAAAACGCAAGTGTCGATTCGAAAGCGGATTACAGAAATTTCAAAAAACATTCAGGAACACTTCGACTTTATGCGTCAATAATGGTATCGCGGCCAAGGCAAGGCGTTACAAAATCGCATCCACACGGAATAGGAAATGCCTGGAAATGGTTGGCTGCAACAATGAATATAGGTAAACAAGGAAAATCCAAAATTAAAAATGCTGCCAATTTTTTTTTTTTAATTTGAAATTCTAATTCTGAAATGAAAAATATTGTAACTGATTCGTTGTAATGAAAATTCAATTCATTTTCAGAGCCCAGAGTTGACACGGCAGAGTTGATATCGACTTTGATCCTAGACATGCTTGAGGTCACTGGAAACTCACTGCAGTGTGCTTACCCAAGGCAGTTTGCCAAACTTTTGCATGCCCTGCGAAGCAACTTTTTCCCCAAGTTGAAGAGTTTGGTAAACGAAGCCGGTGGCCCTGTGACTCGACTGGAAGAATTTCTGGAAAAATGTGCCTCGAGTAACATCGTTCCACCTCCACCAGGACTCTTACCTCCCAATTATTGGTAACTTCTTGAGAAGTTACTTATTACATGTATTAAATCTTTTAACTCATGATAATTAGAAACCTCGATTGAAAGGAGGATTTTAATTGTTAGGTATTTTTCGAACAAATTTTGTAAATAGGATGATCATGTAAGAAAAGGAAGAAACAGTCTGCTTTTGATTTTATCAGTTTTTAGGAAGTTTTGATGAAATTTGAGTTTGTGTGAGTCGTTGAATGGAAAAAGAATAAAAGTTTGTTAAAAAATAGTCAAATTTAATTGTCTGATTGATCGACGAACTGTTTGGAGAGCTCGATGAATCAGAGAGTTCTTCAAACGGACGAAAGTCCCACCGACCAGTTATTAAAAACGGCCGATGAAAACTTCATCCGGATGCTTAACTCACTTCCATGCACTTTTCATTCATAAACATCCCGTTGCTCCATATTTGCCGGACTAGAACCTGTAACAATCAAATGCTAAATTTAATCCTTCAAATCTCACTTTTAATTTCTTATTGTAATTATAATTATCATCCAACCTGTTTCTTTTTTTGTTCTCTTTTTTTAGATGCAAAAAATGTGAATGCCATAAAAAAGCCGCTCGATCGTACATCATTCGATGTTGAAAATGAGCGAAGTCATGAGACGCCACTATTTCATATTTCGAACAGCAGCACAGAGATAAAAAAAGAACGGTGCCTGATAATTGACCCGAGGGTATTTGCGCAACTCCACAATTAAATTTGTGATTACAGAATCAGCCTGTGCGCTCCTAAGTTGATATACGGAAAGTTGTATTTTTCAAATTTCCTATACCAAAGTACAAACTTTCTTATAACAAAAAAGAAGAAGAAAAAAAAAGTGTCCGAACAAGAAGGCAGAATCAAGAAAGGTCAAAGTCATGTTTTTTTTTAATTTGCCATAAACTTTCAAAACTGAAAAATGTTTTGAATTAATCATAAGACTTCAATGAAGAGAATTAACCAGCAAAACTAGGTGTATTCATTTTCGAGTTAGTATCGTTCCCTTTAACTTGCGAATGTGCATTGTTAAGCACCTTTAATTATAGCCCGCGTAAGAAATGCTCGCGCAAATTAACGCACGCGGTGAATTAAAGCAATTTCATTCCACAACAAATGCGTTATTAATTAGTTAATCGCCGTATAATATTAATATTGATTCCAACTGGGCTTTGATCCTTGCCTAACAATCTGGGATGAAAACCACACACGATTATCAGCATTTTAAATTTGTTTTCCAACCGTGCTGCTGCTCTTGGTAGTGAGATATGGTCAAGTGACTGTGTATAATTATATTTCATTTTCATAATTAATTTCGAGATCAAAATGAAGTTGTTACGTTGAATTATGCAACTTTTTGTAGATCAAATTTGGTTCGGTTTTCAAACTAATTTTCTTTTATTTATTATTTTATTTTTTTTAATAAAATACCTTTCCAAGAATGGAAAATGAAAGAAAATTACGATACATCGTGGATGTATAGAATGTTGTAATAATGAGCGTTTAATATTCATTTGAATATTGCTATTTTTGATCGTTCAATAAATAATTTACATTTTATGACTCGTCGCGGCGGTTTGAGATGAATTGAAAATCATAAGTGATGTTTTAATTGAAAAAATGTGAAAAGTCAGTGATAAAACGAACGTTTCAAGATTGAACAATTTTTTGTTCGTCTCAAAATGTAACGATTATACATGAAATCACATCTGATACGAACTTATGAAATCCAATCTCGAAGCTGAGTTACGAAAAATGGCATTGTCATTATTGGCAGACAAATAAAAAAATGTTTGGAAGAACAATTACGTGATCCTAATGATGAATATCGCTCGACTGGATTAAACAAAAATCGGCATCGAGTGTTTTTGGTCGCTGGAAATTTCAATCGGTCGAAGATTGAATCCTCCGAACTCGAACAGGTTGCTCTCCGATAAATAATACTAAGATGTTTTTTTTCTCTCTGTTCCAAGCCAAGTGTATTTCTGTCGATGAACTCGCTTTGTCACTGCTCACTCACGTGGCTTTTATCTCGCCATCGGCGCGTGTCCTTCGTCCTCGCATGCGCGCATCTTTGCAAAATTTTTTATTTTTTCGGCTTTTATTATTTTTGGCCGCACTTTGTATCCCGGCAAAATTAATCGCTTTTTATATTCAGCAACGTACATTTTCGACCACCTTCTCTGACAGAGTTCGTGGGATGGCGAATTTTTCAAGTGAGTCATTTGTTCCGGTGAGTCAGTGTTTAGTTTTAACAAATATCAGTTTTATGTGTCAATGGATTTTGAAATCACAATTTTCATCTTCAATTTTATCATTCGATTCGTTTTTGTTCAACCGCCTTCACAAACCTGCTAATTCAACTTCATCTAAATTATTATTCCACACAATGATATCATGAAAATTTGAAATTTACTTCTTCTTCTACTTTTTTTCTTCTTTGCAATTTATCATCAGTTTTTATTCGTTGAACTTTTCTGAGTTGCAGGAAAATCATTTTCAAAGTCTGATGAAAACCAACGGTTCAATGCAGTTGTTACATAACTTTGATATCAGCGGAGAACAAAAAAAAAGGGATTCAAACTTGGGGATAAGAGTTTGCGGAAGAAAAAAATCGTCACTGAAACCGGCGGTACCAAGTGGGTCACTGTCAAGCACTGCACACGTCCACGAGACACGCGCCTGGCTCCTTTTTTTCTCGTATTTCCTGTTGTTCCTGTACCGCTGCGGATGCTTACGTTTGTGATTTTATTTGTTATCTCGCCGGCACTGCGAAATTGGGCGTGGGATCATCACGGTCCTCTTTACTCGGAAGACTCGAAGAAACTGCTTGGAAGTGCAATTTGAAATGCGAGTGCCGACTGCTTCTCCTACTCTGCTGCGTTTCATCGGCCTTTCGATCTTCGAGCTCTCGATTCGCTTGACGTCAAATTGTCCTGTAATGCACCTAATTGTGTAATCTTTTTGTCAGGCAATTTTAATGACAATCTTAAGAACTTTTAACTCTAGTCCCAAATTTTAAACTCCAATAATTGTTTATTTACAAAAAAACTGACGAATTTTTTCTATGAAATTAATTTTTTTAACTCTTATTATATGTTCTTTTTCTTTTTTTTATTATTTTCTTCATTTCATGTTTTTGATCTTAACTTTTTCAATTTGAAAAGCGAATTTTCCTTTTGGATGTTATTCTGTTTTAATTACAAAATTTTTAAATTGCAGAAAAAATTGTGTTTTCCATTTTGAGATCGGATTCTCTTCTTTGAGGAATTTTGTATTCGTTTCTAAATGCCTATAACGATTTGCTTGGATATTTGTTCTTTTGTTTTGTGGCCAGCAAAATGATAATTCCGTTGAACATTGCAGAAATGGTTTTCATTGCAAGATAAAGCGGCTCCGGACAATTCTACACTAAAACCGTAATCAAACATTGTATAATAAAGCGGTTTCAGATATAGATTAACTTGCTAATTCGCGTTTCTTTTTCTGTACGTTTTTTTTTCTTTCGGACTTCGTGTGTGGTCTTGAACACTCAAAAGAAAAACAACTCGAACGTTTTTCTACGATCGAATTCGTGTCAATTGAATTGAAACAAATTTTCCAACTTTTTACGTCAATCTAACCCGGGTTAATGGCACGTTACTGAAAACGTTGAATTTTGTGCATCAAAGGCTTGTAATTAACTCCTTTCCTGGAAATTCAAAGTAGTTATTACTATTTTAGCTGCGTCGACGTATTGTTCATTGATAGCAGGTGGTTATAAGGCAGATGACAAACCGATAGAGCGACTTGGAACTGTGAAACCGCTCTCGCGGATTCCACACTTTCTGAAATCCTTGCATTCATGGCATATCTATATTCCGTTGACGTGTTCTGGCTGCGGACATTTCTCCGATGAATGGCTGTTCCATATTCACGTTTCTAAAAATTATTTTCATTCCGATCTCCTCAATTTCAAGAATACACAGAATCAAAAATCGGTTGCAGTAAAAAAACGCAAATTTCATGAACAAAAAATTAAAAATAAATTTTTGTAAGACAATCAAAAAGGAATAGAAAAGTGGGAGAAAAATTGATTTGTAATAAAAAAATGTTATTGAAGATGCGTTGTATAAAAGTGTGTTTGATAAAAAAAATTGTATAGAAATCTTTTGAATGGATTTATTTCAGATTGGATATCAAGTTTGATAATCTGAAAGTTGACATTCTTTGTTTTCTCAAGTCTCTTTCTCTCTTGTGGATGTCATATTGAATTTTCATTTTCTCTCTCTTGAACGTTGGCTGAAAGAGACGATCGAATATGAATTTCGCGCGATGAATGGCGGGGCCGCGCTGCTGCAAAGTTTGCGATTATCGCGCGCGGAGCCATTCTTGTTCATGGACAGCAAGTTTGCCGTCGCGAGACGTTTGTTGACGTTAGCGGCATTCAACCGGGTGACGTCATTCAAGAATGGTGTCATAAACGAGTTAGCACGATGTCGAACTCACGGTTTCTCTCGCGATCGACGAGTATCTCACGTCGTTTTTCCACCTACTTGAACTTTCGTCATCGCGATGAACAAGTCCATCCCTTTTTTCAGTCGGATAATATGCAATTGTGCAGACTGAGATAATTTCATAGGTAATTTTTTCGAAATCCATGAGCAGTGATTAATTTTGCGAACATGCAATTGTACGCAAAATATATACGAATCCAAAAATATATAAGAAATTTAACTGAATTTTTGTATTCAGAACCAATTTTTGTATGGTAAATATTTCAACCAAAATAATGTAAATGTAAATTTTTTATTTTTGGTTCGTCTGCAGTTTCTGGGAATGTCATAATTATATCGAAATCTTATTTTCTTTTCTTACATTTTTGGGGAAACCCCAAATAAGGTTTTTGAATCTTTGAATTTCTTTCTGATTTTTTTTAACATGGTCTATTTCTGGGAACTTCTATTATCTATTTCTGGGAATTTCTATTAGACCAGAAAATGGCTTTGCCACAACATTTTTCAGATTTTTTCGATTTTCATGTTTGGGTGTCATCTTTGAGAAATATGTGACATTTTCATATTCTCTGGAAAACATAATTTCTTTGAATCTTCCAATTTTGTTTTCCGTTTTTTTTTTTTGCGTGAAGACTATATTTCTAAGGTTTCGAAGGAGAAAATTACTTTGCCACAACATTTTTGGTTTT
>JAAMPD010001613.1:19434-49883 GCA_025266255.1 Trissolcus basalis | reverse complement strand
TAATTTAAAATTTCGGCATAAAATTTTGACATACCCCCTACTTTACTTGACTTTCACGGTCCGAGACAGTCCCCACTCCTACGAGAACGTAGGAGTGGGGATTATTATTATTGTATTAGTACGTGAAAATTAAAAGAAAAACAAATGTCATTTGGTCAATATATTAATTTAATGATAAAGTTATAATAATAATAAATAATAATAAGTAATAATAATCAATAATAATAAAAATAATTTTAAATTTCGTCATAAAATCTTGACATACCTCTTCTTTACCTATAACTTTCCCGGTCCGAGACAGTCCCCACTCCTACGAGAACGCGTCTATTGGCGTTACCCCCACCTAACTGCTCGCATGCTTATGGGGATGAGAATATACATATAAATAGATTTTAATTTTATAATTTTTCATATAAATAATATATATTTTTCGTTTATATTTATATTTATTTTATATTATATTTATACAATTTATGAATAACATATTTCTTATTAATATATATTTTAAATATCAAAAATATTAAAATATCCAAAATCTGTCAAAAATTTTCAACATACTTCATTTTAGTCACATGTAAATCAGTAAAATTGAAAAAAAAAAAATCATTAAAAAAAATTTAAGATTTGATGAATAAAAAGAAAAAAACTGAAACGAGACGGAAAATATCTGAAAATTGTGCAAACCCTCAGGGATTATATGAAAGCTTGCTCCTTTCGTTATTTTTGATTATATAAACCGCCGGTAATCCGAGCGAAAAAAAAAGATGAACAAACAAGTCAAAAACGAGATGCAAAATTATTCATACATCAAAATGCACGTGGCGCTATGCTTAACTTAATTTGGAAGCTGCGTTTTATCAAATGCTCAAAGTGGACAGTCCACGAGTATCAAAGTAAGGTGTCATCCGACGGCTCGCCCATCTTGTCGATTAATTTGGACGAATTCGGCCGATCCAACGAGCGCATGCAAATTCGACATTTATTTTCTGCGCTGCACTCGCTCTCAAAGTCTTTCGTTTTCCATCAACGAAATGATCCTTTAATTTGATGTTTTAAAGTGTACTAATATTTATCTAATTGAAAAGTTTAATCAAATTGCTAATTTTAAGTTGATGAAATCGTCCACCGAATGGCTCGGGATTAAATTATTTTATTTTTAGGTTAATAATATTTTAATCACTGCGAAAATATTTATGAACATATATGTGTATGGTGAATATATATTTTCAAGCATTGGCAATTTCAAGAAATTTTTCAGAATTCAAAAAATAAAAACATCACTTTTACTGTTCAAGTAAACGTTTACAATTTTACATTTTTAGGTAAAATTAGTGTTTAACAATAAATAAAGTTTTGGCCTCAAACTTTCATTTCGTTTCATATAATATGAATTTTTGTACTCAAACAAATTTTTTAATGTAAAAATTAGAACCAGAAAAAAAGTTTGAAAATGAGCTCTAGCAAAGGAGGGAAAAGTCCTTGATGAGATTCCGCCTAAACTGATAAATAAGTCGTAAGATATTGAATGCCTGAACTGATGATCCGCAAAAAGACTATCTTGCAGAAAGGATCGCACAGAAGATGGTATCAAACGTCCTGCGGCGGGCTGCGCGTAAATGTGATCCATTTTCAAAACCATGCAACGAACCCATTTGCCAGATTGCGGCTCTCGATCCATATATATTTCCATTTTATGTTGAGTTGCCGATACCCGGGGCGGTTCTGCGCTCCTTTTTCTCTTCTTTTAAATCCCACAGACGCATAAAAAAGAAGGCGAAAGAAAAAAATAGTTACATCGAAAGCGATGCTGGACACACTTGGTATTATTAGAATCCATCCCCGGTCTCCAGGACAGGGGGTGGGGATGACCGATAAAACGATCATCGAAAAATTCCAATTGTGTTGCAATGTCATGAAAAGACAGTTTTCACGATCCCCTTTCGTGTCAGCCGGTGTTGTTCGAACTCCCGACAGAAAGGGATTATTGATGACCTTATATGACACGAATTGATTCTTACTGCCTTCTTTTCCATCATCTCTTCAACTTCTATCATTAGCTAACTTTCTTTTTTATTGAAAACTTTTCATTCTTTTTTCATGCAAAGTAATTATACTCATTTTTATAACAAAAAAAATATTATTTTGTTTTTTCAACACTATAGTATTTTGAAAAATAAAATATCTTTTTTCAGTAAAACATAATGAAAATTAAATGGAAAAAGTGTCATTTAGTAAATATATGTATTTTAATAATAATAGTAAGTAACAATAATAATAATAATGATAATGATAATAGTTAATGATAACAATAACAATAATATTAAATTTCTTCAAAAAATCTTTACATACTCCATTTTGCTTAACTTTAACAGCTCTGGTCAGTCCCCACTCCTACGAGAATGCGTCTATTGACATTACTCCCACCTAGATGCCATAAATCACCTCTTCAATTGCTATCATTAGCTAATTTTTTTTTTTTTTTTTTTTTTATAAAAATTTTCTAATTCTTTTTTCATGCCAAATGATTTTAACACATTTTTATATCAAACAAAAATTATTATTTTGTTTATTTTTTTTATAACTATTTTTAAATAAAATTGTAAAAATTTTTTGTCATTTGTCTTGTAAATTAAAATAAATTATTCTTCAGTAAACATGAAGATCAAAGTTTAGACAAAACAATTTTGCATCTTATCAATATTTTGTCAAGTTGAAAAGAAACGACCGAGGGAACAAGAAATAACGCCACATAATAAAAAAGAAAGAAGAAGGATGCATCAGCATGATAAAAACAGAGTGTTCGATTTTTATTCAAAAGAAATGAGGGGCCAGGTGTGCAATCAAGGGGCTGCATTCGGAATCGTGCGATCCGAACGAGCCGACTGAAAGCGGAATCTTTTACATTTATGCTTTTATATACGAATTCGTATATTTTGCGAAAGCACCCGGGGATGTAAGCACACTCGAATTCGGTCCATCGCTGCTGAATGAAAACACACGCGTGGTCGGCTATAAAAACACGTGCTTCGTGATCGCGACTTTTGTGGTTATGTCACACTTTTTCTGCATCATTTAATGATCTAGATTTAACTCACAAAAACCGAATCCAAAATGACAAAATATCAAAGTTTCAATTGAATCATAAAAAAGACAACTTTCAACGAAGAAACAAAGATAAAGACATTAAAAACATTGGTAATATTTCTAATTTGTACAAAATTTTTAATTGCAAAAGTGTGTACTTTAATTAAAACGAAAGTCGAGTTGTTCAAGTATGATGTCGTTATAACACCATTTTCGAATGTTGAAATTAAAATTACTCGTTACTTAATTTTTATTGCGACGTATAATTTAAAAATATGACGTTAATAGAACACGTTGGTACAATTTTTTTTCTTCTTTCCCCTCATACGTTTTTTTCTAGTTCACTTTCAAATGCAATTCCAATATTTTTCAGATGTCTGCCGATGTGCCCAAATTTTGAATACGAAGTTAGCGATGTGTTGGGTGATTTTTTTTTTTTTTTTTTCGGTCTACTAAATTTTCACTTGGAGAACCGAAAACCAGCCAATACATTTCGATATCGATAGTGTAGCCACGCGCATTACGGTGTATACATCTGTCGGTTTATTGATAAATACATACCGAATTCCGGCGCGGCACGTACACACATTGTCAGTGATGGCGACGCGCTGTTCCAACAAACCGGAAGATCACATCGTGGGCGCCTGGCCGCAAAATTTCCTAGCGTTGATCGGACCTCGAGATCCAATTTTGAAATAAGAGAAATGGTAGTTTTAGTTCAAACAATTGTAATTACCTAAGTTAACATTGGGATTGTAAGAGACTGTTTACACCATCGTCACCGTATGAACTGTATGAGAACGTTTTGGGGTAATTGTGACAAAATAAAAACAATGCTAATTATTTTATATAATTATGTTGATCTGATTACAAAATAATTAGTATTTAATTTTAAAGGATAACTATTCAAAATTGTTGACATTTTGTGAAAATTATACAATTTCTAAAAATTTATATTACAAAATATATTACAAAAATAACAAAGACAACAAAATAATTAGTATTTAATTTTGAATGATAACTATTCAAAATTGTTGACATTTTGCAAAAATTATAAAATTTCTAAAAATTTATAATTTTCATTTTGATGTTTTCAATTTTATAAGAACTTCAAATTTGTTAAACAAAAGTTGTTTAAAATAATGTTGAATATTTTGTATAGTTAAAAATTTTGTTTGAATTTCTGAAGTTTTCTAATAATTTAAAATAATGATTTAGAAAAATAATATTGAAAAAATTTTTTGGTTTACGAATTTGATCAATTTTGTAAATCTTGTTGTTCCACAAATTCACCATAAATAACAATCAATAAAGTGTTAGTAGTACAATTTGAAAAGAACAAACAAAGTTGGAAACATTTGAGTCTTAAAATTGAAACCGAGAACTTGAAACGTAAAAGTGTGTGAAAATGGTAGAAATAGTTCGCATCCCGAGTTCATATGACTCTCAATTCAAGTTTCGGATATCAGGTAAAAGGTAAAATATGTCAAAATAGAAAATACCCGGTGTATTTTCTCGGTATCAACGAAAATATGATACGCAATTGATAGAATAATAACAGATGCATTTGTAAGAGACAATGTTTGTATTTAAACTTATTCCTCTTGTTTTTGTATTCATGACGAGAGCGAAGGTTCGACGTTGGTTTCCTCTTGGATTGAAAAATATATATTCCTCTGCGTGAGAATGTGTATTGAATTCTACAATCTGCCGAGTAGCTGACAGACAAAACAACTTTTCATGCTTGCTTCGAATTCACTCATTACCAACAGACTAACAACGCATAACAAAAGTCTGTCGATCAAATTCTCTTCATACGAAAAAATTGCTTTTTCTCAACAAAAATACACAATTTCATATTTCATCCTATAAAAATCTTTGAAAATCCAACTTTCAACTTCATTTCAACGTTACGTAAATCTCATTTCAATTGACATCTGTTTTATATTTATTATTTTTCAATAATTCAAGATTATTTTGCCAAAACAAAATTAAAAATCTTTAAAAATCTAATATTCAACCTCATTTCAACTTCATTTCAACGTCACGTAAATCTTATTTCAATTGACATAATTTTATATTTGTTATTTTTCAATAATTCAAGATTATTTTGCCAAAACAAAATTAAAAATCTTCAAAAATCCAATGTTAAACCTGGTTTCAACTTCATTACAACGTTACGAAAATCTTATTTCAATTGACATCTGTTTTTTATTTGCTATTTTTCCATAATTTAACATTCTTTTGCCAACACATAATTAACAATCTTTAAAAATCTAATGTTCAACCTCATTTCAACGTTACGTAAATCTTATTTCAATCAACATCATTTTTTTATTTGTTATTTTTCCATAATTCAACATTCTTTTGCCAACACATAAATAACAATTTCCAAAAATCCTATGTTCAACCTCATTTGAACTTCATTTCAACGTTACGTAAAACATTATTTTTATTTACATGTATGTTATTTTTCACTGATTTTGAATGGTTATTTTTCAATAATTCTACATTATTTTGTCAATACAAAATTGTTTGAATGGAAAAAAGAAATAAAAACATGTAACAGAACTGTATTCGCCAGGCAGCGCTATCTTTTTATTTTCCATCCACGGTGCATGTCGCTGGAGAAGGACATTTTTAGGCGAAATGTGAAACGTGGAGTCGCGCTCTATCTTTTTATCCCGAGATGGATGAAAAATCGAAGAAGCACCGAGGGCACGCTATCATCGTTGATGAACCATTGTGTCATATTACGTAGAGTCACGATACGCCTCAAACCGACTGCATTGACCCTGATGAATAGCGCCGTCTGTTTCTTTCGCGGAACTAATGAAATCAGCGTGGCGCACGACTCTTCGTTAAATTTATTCGACGCGACGGAGCGTGGATTCGCTTTTTCCCGTATGAAATATCGAAACGCAGCGCGAAATTCTTTTTTAACAAACATTCATTTTGCTTTTCATATACGAAACGACACTCCAAGTATTTCATCATGCTTAAGACGGTGAAGTCACATGGCATTTTATCGGCGAAATAAAACGAACAAGATAAAAATCATATTTTTCTACTGCGAGAGAGAAATATTCAACTAGACATTGTATAGTATCTTTTTTTTAGATATTGTTCGTCTAACCCGACATAATTTTCAATTTGAAATTTATGAAATTGTGAAATCTGTTTATTTGTAATCGGTCAATTAGGTATTGTAAACTGTAATTTTTTTACGGAAAAAATTTGTAGTTTTTTTTTAAATAAAGTTAAATTTTACATTTTCGTACTGAAATTACAATGTTTACAATTTGTTCAGTTTTACTCTCTCATTTAGAACATTTTTAGAATAAAAACAAATTTTTAAACTGAAGACACAATAAGAAATTTTTTTTAATAAAAACATCACTTTTTACAGTTCAAGTTACTTTTTAAAATTTTATATTTTTCACGTAAAATTAATATTTTTACAATTTATGAAATTTTCCTCTTGCATTTAGTTGAGAACGTCGAGAAGACGTTCGAAATTGAAGAGAAAATAATATGTTATGTTTTTAAATAATAACATCCCTTTTTAAAATTCAGTTTTTATGTTTCAAAAATTTTACATTTTCGATGTAAAGTCAATTTTACATTTTGGCGTGCAGAAAATCAAAAACATTTCAAACCTGCAAACAAACTGATATCTTCTGTTTTAAAATAAAAACATTACTTTTTACAGTTCAAAAAGTTGACATTTTCCTGGAGTTTCTTCGTCGTTATGAATTTATAACAAAAATCTAGAACTACATTTTGCGTCGTACAATCTGGTATACATTTTTGGTAGTTTTCGGTTATTCGATGAAAGGGAGTTATCGGGGAAAATGAAAAAAGAAAAATTAACATCGAATGTACAAACACCGTCGCACAACTTTGGCGAACGACTGTAAACAGTGAGTCTCGGCAGTCAATCCGGTCGCTCCTTAAAATCTCGCGCACGACTTGCATCGTGCATACGAATCACGCGTACGGAGGGGCGCAAGCATGAAACGACGTCGGGGGCGTCGCATAAAGCGGAATACAGAAAAAGCCGTCGACGTCAGTTTCAAAAGCACAAACTCACCCGACGAACAAAACACAAAAACGCAATTCGAATTCTTTTTACTACTGCCGTTTTGTTTAGTTCCGTTCAAGCGTTTCCTTTTTTTTGTAAATCGCTCCCCGAGTGCGAGTGGATCATCACATCTTACGTTACTCCGGAGTTAATCTCTGAATAACACCGGGACCAACTTCCCTACGTGTTTTAAGCTCGAAAATCAGGCCGGATTAACATATGAAGTTATCGTACAAACATTGAAAATGTTTTTCGTCGTTGGAACTAAAAGGTTCGTGCAAATCTCAAAGGGACAAAAATATACGTGTGAAATATATTTTTAATTTTACATTTGTCATATCAATTTTTTTAATAAAATTTATATTTGTTTTATTTATATAATTTATTGCCGATTTATAAGTGATTCATAAATGGCATATATAAAATATACACAAATATATTTATACATATATATTTAAATATAGAGTATATACGTAAAATATATTTTGAAATATATTTTAATTTTACATCTGTCATATAAATTTTTAGATAAATTAATTAAATTTTTTTTAATTTATATTTATTTTATTTATATAATTTATTGCCAATTTATAAATGATTCATAAATGGCATATAAAATATACACAAATATATTTTTTGTATTTTGAAATATATTTTTGTACGTGTGGGATGAGCTGGAAATTTTGCAATGTTTTGTTTCAAGCTTGTAACGAACGTTGAAAGAACGTCTAAATCACGTCTCGTTAAAAAACTGTTGAAATGAAGTTAGGGAACTTTATTTTTCTCCGACGAATAGAGTAATCTAAGATGAATTTTGTTCGGAGTCATATAGCACAGAGGAAACTGTTGACGAACTTTAAATCCTAGGATATACTTAATTATTTAAATTACCGCGAAAAAAGAAAGTTTCGGACCAGGTCTCTTTTTACCCCCGACCATCATTTATTCAGCCTGTCAACGAGTTCTTGAAACTCGTGCCTCGCATACCCAAACCCGGGTCTTCCCATTTTCATTTGCACTTGATAATGTCTAGTTATCGACGGGTAAACATCGCTTAGATCGTTATTTGCCTTTTATTGGAACGACTAATAAATTGGATTAGCCCTAGTAAACCTTCTCAGCAGTAAAATTTACGAGCCAAAAAACGACCTGGAACAAAACGTTATATCTGAGATCTAAAAACGGTCTCTTCTTTTTCGACATTAGATTTTACGATTTAGAAAAAAAAATTTTTTTTCTCACAGATACTCAATTTGTAATTTTTTTAGAAAGTTGTTTTTTACATTTAGAGAGGAAAAAATAGCAGAGCTTAACCTATCTGGATGAAAGCAAAATAGAAAATTGTAATAAATCTTGAGGGGCGTATGCGATAAGCATTATCATCAGCTTTCGTGTGTTGGGTGCATTTTAGGTATTGTGTAACATGCAACGTGCTGCGGCATTAAATCTTGCAAAGAAAGCTGCAGGAGGGCAAGCCTAGAATCTCCTCTGAGATAATAAAGAGAGTACAGTGAATCCATTTTGTGTTGCAGAGATCCAGAAGACGCAGGCCACGGGAAAACCTGTGAAGGAATCCAAGTATGTCGATATTTATCGCGAGAAACCAATAAGAGTCACCGTCAAAGTGTTGGTACCTGTTCGTGAGCATCCTAAGGTATGAATATGCATGATTTTAAAATTCCACCTCTACATTTTACCGTCGCGGTTTTCATGGTATATTTTGAATTTTGCAATGAGAAAAACAAACAAATCAGAACTGCGAATAAACAATGAACTGCTCGAGGGAATATTTTGAATAAAAATTCGGACGGGATCGAAGTATAATCTGGTCAGAAATCCCATGTTACCATTCCAGGACCTAGTCGGGAATCCCCAAGTATATAATTCATATACTTCAAGAGTGTCCCAGCGATAAATAACAGTAATAGTATAATTCATTCAGATAAAATTCTGTCACGCTAATTTTTAGTTGAAAAATTTTTCCCTGTCTGGGATTTGAACTCGGGCCTTCGAAGTGATAACTCGCTGGCTATTCCGCTGATCCATGTTTGTTTTTGGATCTGAAACAGTTTATAGGAAAATTATCAAGAAAAAATAGTTAATTTTGTCATTTCAATTATATTTTCATTTTGTTGTAAGAATTTATAATATATTTTGATTGTTTTTCTGTAAAAATAAACAAAACTTCTCACATGGACAAAATATATCTTACATACATTTTCTATATTTAAAATATATTTATCTATATATATTCTACATGTAAGTCATTTATAAATTATTTATAAAGCGGCAATAAATTATAAAAATAAAATATATAATAAATACAAATTTTATCAAAAAATATTATGTTTATATGAAAAATATAAAATTTAAATATATTTACAAGTATATTTTTATTCTTGTCGGCTTCTCGACGTGTTTTGTAATCATTCAGTATCACGATGAAGATCCAGCGGACTTCAAACTAAAACGATTAATAATTTCGGTTTAACTTAAATAACTTATTGATGTTTTAAATAAATTTTTCACAGTACTAACTTTCATTTATTTATCTTTCGTGATGTTAAATAAGTTTCTCAATTATAAGAAAAGTTAATGGTGCAAGTTGACAGGAGTTATATTTTTGTTAAAAAAGACAAATTGATAGTAAAAGGACGGAGGGGAGGCGACAAAACCAATCAAACAACTACGGACAAAGCGGAAGAGCGAGTTCGGAAGTCGGAAATTAGATCTGTTGAGCAATTGCGATCTTTCCACCTGGTATAAATGTCGTCGCGAACCCGAAAATTCATGAATATTTTGGCATGCTGATCAAGCATTCAAACCAGAACAAACGTACAAAACCGAATAAATACAGAAACGGACTTGCGTATGCAATAAGATTCACCATAAAGGAACTTGCTGCTTTATCTAAACATGCGCATATTCAACGACCGAATTTCTCTCCAAGGAAAAAAAAAGATGAAAAACTACATATGGTGTGTAAAACGGAAAGGTCACAGAGTAAAGCAGGACAATAATTTGACAAAAACACTCGCACAAAACACGAATATTTTCAGAAACAATAATTAGAAAAAAAAACAGGTAATTTTTTTTTTCTTAAAAAAATTAATCTTTGACTTTGGAAGTGTATAGAACAAACACAATTTACAAAGATTAAAAAAAAAACATGAATGGGGAAAAAATTGTAATATAATTTAATTCCCGTGTCCTTTACAGTCGCACGGATGCCAGGCTAGTTTTGCAAGTTTTTTAATTTCGAATTTCGCCAAGTTGGTGGAAAAGTTCGTAAATTAAAATCACAATCCAAACAAAAGCTGACCGATTGGAGTCGTAGCGAAACTTTTGCCTTGTAACTTTTGTTGCCATTCATGAGTTATGATATTAATAAACGAACGTTTACATTAATGACACGATCCTCGATCCCAATTTCATTTCAAGTCGTAAAAAAGTATCCGTCCCTCTTATATGAAAGTTCGGATGATTAAATTTGCATAGTATAATAGAATGTGACAATCGTCGGTCGTTGAATTCCGGGCACTTAAATCGGTTTGAGGGTTTGAAATATTAAGTGGAGGCATGTAAACACACGCGACAATTCAAATTGCCGCGATACTTGACGGAAAGTTATGTTTTGTTTTCAGATTCGCCATCAAAACAACCGTTCGGGTAACGACCTTGATCGTAAAACAATAACGGGTTTGCGACTTTGTGTCATACATTTGGTTTTAAAGTAATACATTATCTACAACAATATCACTTATTAGAAAAGATTTAAATTTTTAATGATGTAGTGGAACTGCGTCATAAACTTCCGAAAAAAATGTGGCGGGGGCTTATCTGAACTCTTATCTTTATATTCACTAACCCCTGTCATCAGCAGCAGTTCACATCTAAGACCAGGTCTACTCTACTTCGAAAAAAAAAAAAATTCACAATTTAACATGGAAAAAATTGGTGTTTTAATATAAAATAGGAAACACTTTGCAAATGTGTTTTATAGTCACTATTCACTATTTATATTTTTTGAGCAAAAGTGATTTTAAAATAAAACAATTATTATACAATTAATTGTAAATAATACGTGATTTCCAAGTAATTATTTTTTTTAATTTCGTATTAACTTACTCGTTCCTTTACAGACAGAAATATAGGAAAATATATAATAAATATTACCCGCAAGTATATTTTATGGACCAAAATATATCTGTGGCTGTGAGGAATAACCAGTTAAGTGGTATAATAATCAAATATCGTTTGCACCACTGGCCTGAAGTGCGCCCTAAGTACAAAATATATTATTACTTATATTTTCGAAAAATATTTTCATTAGTGAGGATTGATCTCGAATTAAAAAACTAAACTCCAAGATAAGTAGGTAGAAGAATTAAATTTTCACCCTCGAAAGTCTCAATAGAGCAATGGCTCAATGTTGAACCTTCTGTTTTGGAAACAGGGGTTCGATTCTTGGTCACTTTTTTTTTAATTTCAAATTTTCTTTTCTGAGTTTTTTCTTTTCAACCTACTTCATTTATTATTAAATTCATTATAATCTTTAATAATTGATTCGAATATTAAAATTGATTTATGAAAAATTATCAGGCTTAGGTTATCGACTGGAACGTTCATAATTCAAGTTCGTAACTGAGACTAATCAAAATGTCTGGCGCGTATTCGAAAAAGCCATCCTGACAGTTTTCAATTTAACGTACTAATTTGTTTATCAAGCTGAGACATTTTTCGAGACAGTGGCAGAATGACAGGGGATAATCGAGGGCCACGTCTGAGACAAGATTGATCGTCGCGAGTGGCCTGGTGCCGTCACAGGTCATTGTAAGAACCTTCAGTCAATTTCGCGCGTCGACAAACGTCCGCCGGCCATACGTCATGGCGAAACCAGACACTAATGTCGGTCGGATTAAACTACCCGGAAACCGGCGATTAAACGTTAATTTAACCTGAATTCGGTGTTACTTCTTAGTCGTGTCGTAAAATTACAATTACAAAATTACTTCAAATCAAATTTCGTATGCAAATCAACCGAAATATGAGTCGCTAAATTAAACGGCCGGGTAAATGACTTTTATGTTGAATTTATTGACGTAGTACTTTTTAAAATATGGATATAAAAAAGAGTACCGAAATTAAATTTCCGAGTGTCAAAGAACGGGCGCAATTAAAATAATTAGACATTAAAAAGGTGTAAGGGAAAAAATGATTAAAGGGATTTGAAGCGGTCTGACAAAAAAATCGGTATTTTTTATTAGAAAATAAAAGTTTGTTCTTTAGTAAACTATAAAAACATGATTTATAATGGTTTGATAAAATAAACTGATCAGAAGCACAATCTATAGGATTTTTTTTATTTATTTTAATTCAAAACATTTCAGCTTCATAATTCGTGCCAAAATTAACGGATAAATTAAATTTTGCAATTCGTTTGATGTGGTTCAAAGAAATATAGTTGCTTGCACAGTGACTTTAATGATATCGTATTAGTCTCAATATCAAATCGGTAAAAAAATTTGAAAATTTGACTAAAAATTTAGAGTTGATCAAAAAACGAACTAGACTCGCACGGGCGAAAATATAAACAAAGATATTTTTCGTGTATAAAATATATTTCGGCAATAAGTATTATGTTTGATTCATATTTTGTCAACAAATTCCATTATCCATATCAATTTAAAAAATATATAATACAATATATTTTGTATATAAAAAATTTATATAAAACGGCAATGAGTATAAAATATAATATATAAAATATAATAAAATGAATAAATAAAAAATAAAATATAGAATCCCTAGTGAAAAGGATTATATATTGTCCATACATAAAACATATATTGACAATATATTATTTGAAAAATCATATATTGACCATACATAGACAATATATTGCCAATCTATGAACAATATATTGATTTTTTTTGGAAAATTGCTAATATATTGCCAATATACAGTCCATATATGAAAAATGTTAAAAAATATATGGTCAATATATTGGCATATATTGATAATATACTGACAATGGATTGTCAATATATTGATAATATACTGACAATGGATTGTCAATATATTGATAATATACTGACAATGGATTGTCAATATATTGATAATATACTGACAATGGATTGTCAATATATTGTTCATGTATTGTCAATATATGATTTTATGAAAAATAATATATTGTCAATCTATTGATAATATATGGACAATATATGATTTTTTTTGCTAGGGATAAAATAAGATATATTTTTATGCGTGAGGGAAAAATATAGTCAAACCGAATATAGTTATGATAACTAGAATTTTACCAGTGAGTACTATAAAAATATAGTTTTCTATATATATAGTTAAAAACTATACTTTAATCAACAAAGTAAATTTTTCTCAGTGTATTATTTTTTTTCTTGTTCTATGAGCTGTAAAAAAATGAACAGTAACAAGTGTATAGTGAAAATAGTGTTACGCGTTTTTTCCCCCCGCTGGACAGGTATTTTTCTGTGATTAATAGTGGGTGTGTTCATAAATAACTCGCAATAAATCTTGCCTCGACCACGCCGGGATGCTTCAAATTGTCCTGCTGCGTATCGTTATCGAGGCTATACGTTTCGTTTGTTACACGCCAGGCGAACCAATTGTGACCAACTTTTGCATTCATTTTGTCATTTGTTCGCGCGTATTTCTGTTAGTCCGCGTGACGAATTGAATATGCTCAATTTGATGTCAAATTTTACGATCGTTAAATCCGTCGGAATCAGCGCCATCTATGGTTTTACATTTTGCCATTCTAATGTAATTCAATTTCAAAAGACGAGAGATCAAAAACGAGCCAATTTTCGAACGTCATTCCAGTACCCTCGTTCGAGCTCCAACTTTTATTACCAAATTGATCCATTTTTTAATAACGTTCAAAAAAAGAAGAAGAAAAAATGAAAGAATAAGTGACTCGGTTCCAAAATGTTCGGGACGTCAGGTTTTATTTTCACGGCAAAAAGTTTGATATGTTTCTTTCATGGATTTTTAAGTCGAAGTTATCTTAAAACCAGGAAGTAGTTTAAATTGATCAAAATAGAAAATTCATGAAATCGTTCTTCAGCTGGCAAGAGACGTTTCTTTCTGTTTTTTTGCACTTCACGTGGCCTGCTTTTTTCCTTTCGGTTGGACCAATCCAGGTGAAAGTCCTACACCTTTCGCGCAGTCTCGTCACGCAAACTGGTAAAAACGTATCATCCACCTTCATACGCTCGAGAGAAAAATGGAGAGATCGAGACGAACATTGCGGCGAATCAAAATGAACGGGTAATTGCCATCAAAACGTGACATCTTGCAATTACTTTATGGAAAATTGCTCGTTCCATAAATTGCTCTCGTTTTCATTCTTTTTCAATTCCCCAACTAAATTCATCCCTTGATTTCATTACTTTATTAATCAAACTAAAATTACTACGGAAGCTTGTCATTTTAAATTTCGAAGCGTTTGAATACTAATAGAATGCTCTCAATCTTTCATTACGACATTTCTAACAGACAGGTATATATCAACAGAAAACAAAAACCATGCAAAAAATCACTCCAACCCCGAATTTCATCATTAATACATAGTTTGACCTGAAAAACTGTTTTACCAGCTGTAGGTAACGGATGAAAATTTCGAGGCATTCAATTTTTTAATGATCATTTCGAGGTTCGGTGCAGCTCGACTGTGAATGTTATTCGACTACGAATTCAGAACTAATGAGTTGAGCCTCGAAGTGCGTCATTAATTCTAGCGTATACATATGTTCGTCTGTGCAATACGCTCGAAATGACGGTAATGATCAATCAATGGCCGGAGACTTGAGGCGCCTATGAAGCGGTTACGGCTCGATCAACAACTGTGCTTGTGCCGCTCATCACCTACAGCTATAATGCTGTCATCAGTCCAGGCCCTAGAGCCAATTAGCATTTTTTAATATCTAAATTATTCTAACCAGTGAATTAACTAGAATTTTTTCATATGAATTGTTATGTTCAAATTGTTATATCTTATGAAAAAAAAATTACTAATGCATAAACGTATATGTATTATATATAACGTATATGTATATAACTGTAAACAATTGTTTTGCCCTTTTTTTACACAAGAAATTTAGAATTCACTGAGAAAAATTTACTTTGTTGATTGAACTATAGTTTTTAACTATATATATATAGTTACAGTAGTAACTATTCCCACAGGGATAAAAATATACGCGGAAATATATTTCAAATTTATATTTTTAATATAAATTAAATATATTTTTTCGATTAAATATATATTTATTTTATACATCATTTATATAACTCATTGCCTCTTTATAAATAATTTATAAATCACGTATAAGTGAAATATACACGAATATATTTTAAATATATAAAATATATGTGAAAGGTATTTCAAAATATATATTTGTCCGTGTGGGTTAAAATTCCAAATATCAAAACTATATTTATTTTGATTATATTCTCTAGAAATCGACTATTCATACCCACACATGGACGAAAATTTATTTTGAAATTTATTTTACGTATAATTTTATATTTAAAATATATTGGTATATTGGTATATATATAATATATGCGTAATTTATTAATCATTTATGAAGCGGAAATAATTTGCTTAATTAAATGTAAAATTAATATAAATTCTATCGAAAAAGTATACTTATATGAAAAATATAGATTCTGCATATATTTTAGGTATATTTTTTATATTTAAAATATATTGGTATATATAATATATACGTGATTTATGAATCATTTATAAAGCAGCAATAAGTTGTATAAATTAAATATAAAATTAATATAAATTTTATCGAAAAAATAGACTTTAGCTATATGAAAAATATAAATTCTGATGCATATATTTATACATATATTTTCGTCTGTGTGGGTATTTTCTCTGTGATTGACTATAATCATTAGAACTGATATTTTCTAGATGTGTCACCCTTTAAGAATTTATAATGGCACACAATCGTTTCTGTCTTTCTAAGGGTCTAAGGAACAATATGAAAATTTTCACTTTTTAGAACAACTAACTGGTCGTTAATTCTGCTCATATCTGAAGTACAAAAGAAAAAATAGTACTAATATCATGAAGAAATGAATGTAATTTATGTAATCCTAAGGGAAAGCTCAAAACGAAATGAAAAATTCTATTACATCGTAATATGCATATATAATTTTTACTATAAATTATATATGAATTAGAGTTGTATACAAATGAAAAAAAAAAGATTAAATTTTATGCAAAAAATATTGCCATATTGCTAAATCAAAGTTTTTAATTAGAAGATTTTTAGACGTTTTTCTTTTCCACTGCAATAACACCATTTAAATTCTCTAATTAAAAAATACTTTACCTAATAGCATGAAGTGATTTGGATCTTTCATTTTGTTACTTTTATTATTACAGAGAAAAAATAACAGAATACCTATTACCTAACACTATGACAATACCCGGAGCATTAAAAGTTGTCTGACCATACGTCAACAGATACTACTGAGTCACATAAAGTGTCGGTCAAATTACAAGTTGTATCGTCGCACGGATGGCCAGGTATCCAACAACGATAAACTTTTAATACGCTCGGGCATTACTTTCGGTGAATATTGCACAGGGTAATGACATTTTGATGGATCGCCATGGCAAAAGGTCGAAGCTTTTACGAGACGAGAAGGGGTTTTTTTTCGTAATATTAATTCGATTATTTTCAATGAAAAAAATTTCGTTACAATGTTTCATCGTCGAATAGAGTTCGGATTAATTAAATAATTAAGAAAAACAGAACTGTGTCAGGTGGAGTGAGTTATGAAAAACAATACCCCTAGTGAAAAAAATATATTATATATATTTTCATATATTGTCCATATATTATCAATAGATTGACAATATATTATTTTTCATAAAATCATATATTGACAATATATGAACAATATATTGACAATACATTGTCAGTATATTATCAATATATGCCAATATATTGATAATATATTGACCATATATTTTTTAATATTTTTCATATATTCACTATATATGGGCAATATATTAACAATTTTCCAAAAAAATCAATATATTGTTCATAGATTAGCAATATATGGATGATATATTGTCAATATATGGTCAATATATGATTTTTCAATTAATATATTGTCAATATATGTTTTATGTATGGACAATATATGATCCTTTTCACTAGGGACCCGGTAGATCAATTGAGATCCAATTCATTTGTAATTAATTTTTGGTTTTTGATTCACTTTTTGTAATCGGGTTTCGTAAAATTTCATTCATCAGTGTCGTTTATTATTGAACTGTCTGAACGATTTTAATAACGCGGAATTAAGGAAAACTATCGTTCTGCGTTGCGATTAATAAACAAATACGAATGATTACTCAGCAGATGAATTGTGCGCTCGAAACCGCACTTAATTTTGCGTGTGGTTCCACGGCCAGTGCCGGAGACAAACTCACAATCGCTCAAACATTAACAATGGTCGTTCGCGTCGTGCGAATGTAGATAAATTACGTCAAAAACACGACCGGTGAATAGTGCGGATGCAGTTTTGCAACCGTGTATTATCGTGTAGAATTATTTTCGGATGATAATTAAACGAACTTGTTTTTGCCAACGACTTTGTAAACAAACGTTTGATACTCTGTTCAAGTTCTACATTTTATGACGGTCAAAAGACGTTGCTTTTGACGAGAATCCAAACTTTAATTAAAATTAATTTTTGTTTAAATAATTACAGTGTTCTTTAAATTTTTTTTTTAATTTCATCTATATTGTTATTATTATTATTATTATTATCATCATCATTATATTTCGACCCAGATTGATATGAACCAATTTGAAATGATATGAAATAATATGATTTCAATTTAGTTTTTGATAAAGTAATTAGTTTGTATAGAATCAATTCATTCTAAAATATATTTCACGTATATTTTCTATGTTTAAAATATATCCGTGTATAATTCAAGAAATTTTATTAAAACGTTTTTGAATAGTTCCATCGTAACCGCCTCGAATAAAATAGTATATATAATATTTATAATTATAAATCCATAATTAAAACTAAATAAAAATAATAATACTCGACATTCTAGTATTATTTTAAATAATACATATTTTGCCAATATATAAATATAAATATTTATATTTTTTTATTTTTTATTTTTATGTAATATAAATCTATTTAGTGTTCATTCCTATATATAGAAAAAAACAGTTGTAGTGCTGCCTACCATTCTCGTATAAATAAATTAATATTTGTTAAAATATTTTTCAAAGTATATTTTACGTATATTTTTATATATTTTCACGTATATATATTCGTATAAATTCTACATATGAGTCAATTAAAAATTATTTTTAAAATATATATCTACAAATTTTGCTGAAAAAAAAATTTTTTTATATGAAATATATAAAATTGAAATAATACAGTTTTCGGGTGATTGGTTACCTGGAGTTGATCAAAAACATGTTCAAGTTGTTGATTGACAAATTAAGAAATACTCACTAGATTTGTGAAGTCTGTTTAAAAGAAATACTGATACATGTTCCAATCAATAAATAATTGTATGACTTGAAATAATTTGAGTGAACTGTCTTATTAAAGCTCGAACGATCAAAAGTTAATAGTCGAAAATTCAACTTTGCCGAAAAAACAAATATCAAAAACCACAGTGAAAAATATGGTTAATTGCAAAACTTTTTTCATCAGGTTAGCAAAATCGAATGTTGGTTAAGTGAAAAAATATGAAAAAATTGTTTTAACAACAAGTTAAATAAAAGAGTTATCTTTATTTGTCGATGTCACGATATGTTAATCAACAATGGGATTAACGGAGCACAGCGTCGATAATATTTGCGCACATAATTGCAAGGGGTTAAAGTAGGCCGAGTGGTTACTTTGCTTGCTGAGACAATGCGCGTTTTCGACGTACATCTACGGGTATTGCCTGGCGGCGCTTATTGTCGGCGCGAGAGCGCGCGACTCAATGGAATTCGTAAATATCATAGGACTGGTTAAATTGGATGCTGCCTCTGTTGCGACAATTATGCCTCCACAAAGGCACGGGTCAAAGTTAACGAATGAGTGCGCACTCCATTGTATAACCAGATGACTCGACGCACGACGTCATTGTTAAATGACATACACACTTCTCAGTTCTTTTTCATGACCTTTCTTTTCTCACAATCGCTCTCACTTTTGTTATCCCGTTCGTACATCTTTCAGAACCGCTTCGTTAGTCCAGACCTTCTCTTGGGATCATCCCTCTTGTATCACTCGCGTTCCTAGAAAACCTCTTTTTTTCTCCCCCAGTCAAAAGAAATGAACAAGTCGAGAAAAAAAGTTTTTCTAGACAAAAATCAAAAACATTCTGTCAGACGTGATTTGAACATTCTTAAAAAAGTTATATTATCACAATGCGAATCTACCTGTCACAAGTTTTGATTTTTAGCTCATTTCTTTTCAAAATGATTTGAGGTTTATTAACAATTGAAAATCAGCTCAATGTAATTTTATTGTAACAAAACGAACAACACATTTAACTCAGCTTTTGAAAACTTTACAAGAAGAATTTATAAAATCGTTTACCTTTTTCATGAAAATATTCATGCAGTATCTTTCGGAGACATTTTGTATAAGGTTAAAAGATCAATCCCATTGGCTAAAATATTATTATTATATAATAACCCCATGTACATAATGAAACTGAAATAAAAAAAAAGGTATGAGTGTGCTGTGAATAGAAGTTAAAACGATATTTGACTTTTTTTTATTAATTTGTCAGTTAAACTTACTTTTTAGAACATCGATAGAGTCTTGAGTCACACCTTTTTTCTTCAATACATCATCCCAATTAATCAGACTTATTTTTCAAATTATTTTCGTAATACACTTATTAATATATATTTATCATTGATGACAGATATTGGCAGGTTATTGTGCTGTCACAATCTGATTTTGAACTGTCACAAATTTAAATTTCTTTTAGGACTTTTAGGATAAAAATTCTTTTTTCTTATTACAAGAATAATATTCTCTGTATGTAAACGATTCATATTTTTATAATCAAATCGTTTACAAGTAGACAAAATCTTGTCATACGCTGACTATTTTTGAGAGTGTGTAATTACATATATTGTAAATGTATATTTTACCCTTTATGGATCTAATATCTAATATACACTGAGAAAAAAATTCTATCAAATATCTTAATTTATAGATGAAAATTTACTGAACTGTACTCAACTAATATTAATTTTTCATGTTCATTCATTAAAATTTGCGCTGGAAGCTTCAATATTTTTCCCCGAATTTTAGATTTGTCCCCCATATACTGTGCAGTTCAGTAAATTTGGATAGAATTTTTTTCTCCGCGTATAATAATAAATTTTGAAAACTAAAACTGTCAACTTTCAAATATCTGACGCCCGAAATATTAGACGCAAAATCTGAAAAATGTCATATGTATGGCACCTCAATATTTGGACATTGAAAATGTGTATTTCTCGATTGTTCTCGATGTTCAAAAGATGGAAACAGGTTAACGAGGTGGAAAATTAATAACAAACCCATAGACCGACAATGGGGATGTAATAAATTTTGTCGAAAATTATAACAAGTTTTACAAATAAGAGTATGATAATAGTTGAGAGACGAAAGTTGAATTTAAGTTCTGGGTGTGTGCTAAAGTACCGAAAAAGTACGTCCAAGTTAGAGGAACCTGAATTTAAAGATTCACATTGTCTGCACAGTCAAAGTGTGGCTATACAATATTCTGGCTCGAAGAATAGTTAGGACAGGGGGCGGCAACGAGGAAACAGTCTTGAAAAGTTTCACTTAGGCAGAACTTGCAAACATATGTCAAAAAGTGTGTTGGTGAACGCGCGAGCTGCGCGTACATAATGATTTGTGTTACTCAAATTCCAACGTTAAAGCACTACCGTAATAGTGCTTCATTTCGCGCTCAAACTTTCGCCTAATTTTCATTAACGTTATAACAGACGTTTTCCCGATACCCATTCTGTCGCTGAAATTTCATTGCTAACGTTGAAAATGCGCGGGTCAAAATGAGTCCATCCGACGTTTGTGGTTGACGACAATTTTTGCATTACAAAACTATTTTGATTGCAACTGAAGCAAACAGAATGTTGTTTTTCATTTGGTCCGACTAACGTCCGACCCTTACCACTGAATCATGGTCTGATCGTAACTTCGCCTTTATCACTGAAAAATAAAAACGTCCGGCCGAATATTGAATTCACTTACTCGAAGCCTGGCAATTTATGTTATTTTTTTCCTTCCACTCCTCGGGCTTGAAAAGATACAGCGAAAAAAATTATAACTCGCAGCAAAACGCGAAGCGAATTTGAAATTAAGAATGAACAATTTATAACACGCGCATTAAAATTCTTACTCGTCTACGTGTGCTCAAAGTTTATGCTAAGCAGCTTGTTGTTGCGCACAATAAACTAAAGCAACCATGTTTCGGTGCTGCTAATTGCACTTGGTAGTTAAGTAGGCGATACGATCTTATGAGTACTGGTCTTATGTAATTATCGGTTGTTGTGACAAATTCGTTTCTTAGTTTAATATCACTTGTGCCGCCACGACTCATTCATTTTACTGTTTCTCAATGACACGTTTTGCTAATTTCACGACTTTGCGAAATCGTAATTCTCTCTCTTTGTCTTCTCTATCCCGTTCTCTCGAATTCACACTCATTTACACGTCTACGAGCAGTCTTTTGAAATATCGATCGAGATTTAAAACCTTCGACGCTCATTAATTGGCTTCTCCGCGAAAAATGGCGAAAGCTCGGACGTAAATTATGGAAAGAAATTCATCTGCAACTTCCGAAGAATTCAGAGTATCTCATTTCCTATCCCTACTTTTTTTTCATGCATCCCCCCCTCTCTTTCTCTCTCGCACACTTTACATTCTTTTCAACTCGACTCTTTATTTATTTACGAAATTATTTCGCTGACAAACGTGATGGAATGGTTGTTAATTAACAAAATAACGCTGAAATTATTCGAATGTGAAAGCGATTAACGTTGATTTCTGTATTCGAGTTGCGTCATACCGAGCGTACATACATTCATAGCACATATAACAAGTACGCGTCTGACCGTAAACGCTCTTATCTACTGAAATCAGTAGAGCATTCGGTACTTCATGCCGCCATTCCAACCACACGTGGCTTTCCGAGAAAGTTGCGTCAGTCTGAAGTTGAACTTCACCAAGCGGCAAAATGATTCACATGTAGATTTAACATTAATTACCTCGTAATGATGTTAGTGTTTTTGTTAATTAGGACGTAAACCGCGAAATTTCATCTCGCTTTGGCTCGTCTCCTTTTTTTTCTCTCTTACGCTCTTAATTGAAAAATAAAAATGCCCAAAAGTAAAAGTCTGACGAAAACTACCTTGCACCAAAAAAAGGCAAGAAAATTTTAATCTCTCTCTCTCTCTCTCTTTCGAATAAATGTGGGCTTTTTTTGCTGTCTCGTGGGACAGGTACGAAGATGTATCTGAGAAATATATTTGAATGAAAATATCTAAAACGTCAAGGGACGCAGCAAAAATATCGAAAAATTGGAAAAGTTTTAAATTTATAGACGCGAATAAGAGTTTTGGGATGAAATTACGCAGGCTTGACGAAACACACATAAAAGTACACCCACCACCGAATTGAAACAAAATTGAAATTCAGCATGGATTTTATCACAAAATTATTTGTGATTCATTCAAGGAACAATGGCATGTTAAATTATTTCCACAACTCCAGCCTAACGGGCAAATTGAATTTGCATGTGCAATTGATGATAAGGGATCGATTCGGATCCGGAGTCATTAGTTGGTTCAGAGTAAACACCCGCGTGGTATTTAAGTTTTGACTTTGAGCGCAAGTGATTAACTCGAAAATTTGTTTAATTCATAAATGCAAAAGAAATTTTAAGGCAAATTAAGGGACTCGGTTGAGCCCACTTAATCTAGATTCACTTTATTTGCTCAGCGACTTTCTGTTAACATTTGGCTCATAGATTCTATGAACGTTATATCAGTGCACCCCCCATCTTCCACCCACCCCTTTCCTACCTCTGTCGCTTTAACTTCATCTAATCTCGTTTCTCTTAATCCTATCTCCTTACTGTGAATTCTAAGCGGCCCTATCGTTTATCCCATTATCAAACGATTCGCCATTTGAAAAATTTTTCGTCCGAGAAAAATTTTCAACGAGAAAAAAATGCAAAGAAGAACAGTTAATGAAAAGCTAAAACTGGAACCCAAATAACCGTCGGAAATTGGCCACATTAGTTTTACTACATATACACATGTATATTGGAAAGAAATTACAGAGATACTATGTGTGCAATATTTATCATATGAATATTAAGGGGTCAGCAACTAATTTGGGTCAATCAAATTATTTGAAATAAAAACTTGAAAAAAATTTTTTTTATCTTTTTCATCATTTTAAACAATTTAATGGGAATCAAGAATTAAGTATAACACAGTAATGTTTGACAATTTAAAACAGAAATTTTTCATAAGAGTAATGAATAATGACATATTTAGGTTATAAAATTATACTCACAAATATAATTTTCTGAAAAATTATGAGTTTGATATTAAATAATTAGATTTTTGATTTCATAAAAAATACATTATAAAATATCACTTGGGTCGTCTAATATTTATGGAGCACTTAGTCTGACTGGAAACTCAATCTGTGGAAATGAAAAATTATTGGCCAAAAATAGTTAACAGATTTTTTCAAGTACAAGGGACATTACGAGCAGAGGTTGTTTCAACAGTACACTTATATCAGTGAGCGTTTAACAACTAGATTGTACATAACAAGGGAAGTCGTTATGGATGAAAGTCGTAGTAACACTTTGAAAGCGTTTGGAAGAATTGGCGTGGCTCACTTTTATTGGAGCTATCTACTTTGCCACTGCAAAGGAACGCGCTGGGAATAAAAGCGGATATGAGAATATAAAGACGGGGTAATACCGGGTGAAAGAAAAACTGCGCGTACGATTCATAAGAGGGCCGTCTTTAAATCGCATCTCTGCAGTCGACACGACTCTCTGTTCATCCGTGTCGATATTCACCGACGCCTCTCTTTTCCTATTCAAACTCTTACCAAAAAAAAAAAAAGAATGTAGACACTCTGAAAAGTGAAAAAAAAGTTTCAAATTGTCTGTTTCAGTTTTTTCGGCCAGATCCCCGGATATTTGTGGCACAAGTAATCATTTCGTCACACGTTTCATCTAGATGGCCGGGTAAGTCATCAAGAAGGTGAAAAAAAACTGGTTGGCACATAGATTTCATCAAAACGCTCGTGAAACCTTATGTTAATCAGGTCAACTGGCCACTGCAGTTTTTCCCTTCAAAAGCCTTTTTTTATGACCCTTTTAAATCTCTGCCACTCAATTTCTGCGTTGAAATTTTCTTGGATTCATTATGACGCGACCAGGTTTTTTCTCTCCATTTTTTAAAGGAGATGATGACGTGCCGGATTTGTTATTTTACAGCTGTTTATCGAACTTTTACTATCAATGTCGGTTACAATCGCATTCGCAACAGTTTTCCCGCTGTGTCACGTGAATACATGAAATAATGCTCGCCACTGCGTTCCTCCCTCCACCAAACGATCCGGAAACTTTTGCACTATATAACTCTGCCATAAGCTAGAATTCTGTTGAAAATTATCATATTTGCTGAGCTTAAGAAAACAAAAGATCTCTACATCTTGCTGCACTTGATAATGCACCGAATGATAATAGAAAACTAACTTGCAAAATAATGTTCTTTTTTTGTGATGTTCTTCTCACCTTGTTTAGCAATTTGTTTTTGTTCTTTTTTTTTTCTTTTAGAGTTCAGAATTTTGGTACTATTTTTTTGAAAAAATACTGTTAAATATTAACAAACAAAATTTGGAAGAAAAAATATCTTTTTTATGGTATTTTCTTAACGTCGAAAATTGAAAAAAAAATTACATTATTTTTATGTACTTTTTTGGCATTTTCTGTATTTGGTACTTCATTTTCATACAATTTCGAATTTAAGTAATATTTTTTGTAAAAATAAATATCGTGAAATATTAGAAACCAAAATATTTGAAATCTAATGTTCTTTTTTCTGATGTTTTTCGATTGACTTGTTATAAATTTTCCTTTTTGTTCTTTATATTTTTATAGAATTCCGAGTTTGGGTAATATTTTTTTCGAAAAAGTACTGTCAAATATTGGAGAACAATACAACGTTCATGATTACGTTTCTTGATTATGAAACTTGTCTGAAAACAACTTGAACGGAAAAAGTACGTCGGAGAGAGTACGACTTTCGACGGAGCAATTTTCGATGAACTGACAGTACAGCTTCCTCTACTTTTCAATTAACCAAAAACTTTGTTCCTTAAACTTTCGGTACAATTTTCTCTCGGACCATTAATTCATGATCATCAGTTTTTGCCGCGAGATCGGCACAAGACACGGGACAATGCGAGAACGTCGAAAATTCGGGCATAATTCATTGCGGAGCCGTTTTACATTCTAGGGCCAATTAAAATCTTAAATCTTGCGAGCTTTCAAGGCCGTGACAATGAAAAGAAGCCGGGATTGTAGTTCTCGCAGCCGGATGAAAAGGTTAAGCCTGGGAAATAAAACGGCGAAAATTTTTTTCAAAACCGCTCGTAGTTGAGGCAAAATAAATGAGCCCGCCATTGAAAACCTATTTACGCTAACTTGCTTTGGTTCGTGCCGAAGTATAAAATCAGAGTTTAACGGGCATAAAGTCTGAATGAAGCTGCACTATCGGGCCAATGCATCAAAGTTGATTGAACCGTCCGGCTCTCTCTGGCGAATAAGTCGAACAAATCAAGCACATTACTAAAAATTCAGCTCTGTTCGTGGCGGCCCCGACTCAACGACTTTTCATATTGACACAATTTAAGTATACTCTCCGACAGTATTTCCAACGTATCTCGAAATTTCGCCAATGTCAGGCTCTCCCGTTCTCCAATTCAATCCTATAGTTGAACAAAAATTCTTCATGCCACTTGAGAGTCGTTTCAATTTTTAATTAACAACTAACTTTTACTGTAAAAATAAAAAGAAGTGTTGGTGGTCATCGAGTACGAGATCCAAGATTCAATCACCAATCTCATCCATTTGTGAATCGCCAATTAAACAAATTGCTATTTGTTTTAAACACTGTGATACAGTCTCAAAAAATTATTTTATTCAAAAAATTTTTCTATTTGAGTTTACAGAGGCAATCAGGGTAATGTGACAAAAAAGGTAAATGTGACAGTGTACGAATGTTTTTGAGTGCCCCCACTTTATATTTCCCCCACTTTGACGAACGTTACTCAAAATAATTTTCTTACTATATTATTAATTTATGTATTAATATATATTTTAAATTTTTAATAATTTATGCATGAAATTTAATTGATTTTCAAACTTTCAAGGTTATTGTTGTTATCAAAATTGTGTTTGTTCATTTTTGTTAATAGATTAAGCATCTTAACAGATTTTTTCTTACCCAACTCATCCGATCAGACTGCGAATAGTGATGTAAAATGTTGCTTTGCGGAGTTCAAGGCGTCGATCTCACAAAAGTTCTCGTTTTGCAAAGGATCACTCACTTTGATTGATCAAATAAACCGAGGTATTGGTGAACTGTCAGGAAACACCGTGCTGTGTCTTACAAGTAGCTACTTTACTTAAACTAATGCACGTCACTGCAGGAAAGAAAATTTGTCTTGAAAGTAGAAACAATCACTGTGCCACATATATGTTTATATGTAGCGCGCATGTATACGCTCGAGAGAAGGAAACCATGCGGAAGCGAGAAGGGAAATAAAAACTAGAGAGAGAACTAGAGCGCAAAAGGGAGGAGGAAGAGCGTAAAAATTTTTGCATGTTGGAGCGTTCGAAATTTTGTTCCTCTCAATGCGCGATATAATGTGGGCGAGTTCAATTTTTATTTAAGCACATTACCATCGATTCAACGCTTTTCAAATCGAACTTATTTGTGCGTGAACACATCCCTCGCCCAGCAAATATTCGCGGGCTTTGGGGGAGTGCGAGAGGAAAAAATTTTTTTTGCCTCGACGATTAGGAAAATTGATGCATTTTTTGGCTGCCTGCATTCAATCAAACGTTAATATCGAAAGCTTTGGCTTCGGCTGAAATTACTTTCTTTTTGTACGACATTAAAAAAAAAATAAAAAAAAAAAAGAGAGGGACAAAAAAATTTGCAATTCAACAATGACTTTAGCAAGCTGCGAGGGTGTGCATCAAAGCTGGGATGGGATGGAACAATCGGGCATTTTCCCCGTACAATTCAAACACCGATTCCACGAGAATATACTTGCCCGCAAACGCCCGAGTGACTTACTTCATATCCTGTAATTGTTAACTCAATATCAACAATAGGAATAGACAAAACTAACGAAATATATTCCGTTGTTGATTTGTTGACTTGACAAAGCTGTATCAACTCGAAGCCACCAGGTTAAAGGTAAACAACTAATTCTTTATCTGGTTTGCTTTTCGGGGAGGGGCGTTGCTAAATATATCACCAGATGTCGTTTCGGGGTTGCGCGCGAGCTCGGCTTTAAGACACCCCGAGTCTCAAAATAAATAATGGTCATTATTTGTTACATTATCAGAGCAAAAGATGAGAAAGTAGGAGACAAAACGAGCGAAATATTCAAAAGGATACGAAATAAGGGGGCGGCGTGCATGTAAATTGATGGTTTAAAAAAAAGACCGAACGTGACTGCTGGCACGGAGAGTAAGGACAGGTCTGCGGGATTGCTTGTCAGAGAACGGCTCCCGTAAATCATCCGTTAAATTCAGATTCGATTCGAAATCTCAACTACACACTAAGAACCAGAAATAGAGATACGTGCTGGGTTATCAAATGCGACAGGTGCAATGCTACTTTTTTTTATTTTATTTTAGTCTTTTTTTATTTTCGGGGCTTATTTTGTTGCTTTCCCACAGTTGTTTAGGGGATACATGTGTCCGCAGATCCTGAGGATAAACGATGTCCAAGACGGCATTACTCGGGTCTGAATGATCGTAATCGCCTAATTCAAACTGCATTTGTTTCATTAATTTTGACATTTTGGACACTGGAAGAAATAGGACTTACATCAAGTGGATTGGAGTTGATGTTATTTGACTGTATATTGGAATAAAATATATCCATATCTATATATATATTATTCAAAAATTATTTATATATGAAATATTCAAGTTGTAACGAGTGAATTTTGTGTGCTTATTTTGAAAACTAAAAAAATGTACAGATCTCTCAAATAGTTTAGAAAGTTATATGAAACAGAAAACTGAACATTTCACTGAACTCAAATTTTAAGTTGATGGAAGTGAATCCTCTCAAACTCAAATTGGAATTGAAAACCACAGCCAAAATTTTTGTTTTTTATTTTTTCTAATGTAAATATAATTACAACATAGTTAAAAATATGTTACAATCTATGTTTATTTGATATTTTTTATACAACTTTGTATCAAAATTCAAACAACTTTCTACTTCATCATTCAATGAATGGAATATATAAATGTATGATTTATAATTTATTTATCGAAATTATTGAACCGTTATGCTTTTGATTTTTTATTTATTGTATATTCCATTAAAGGAATTGATAATTCATAACTGAACAACTTTGGCATTAGAATTTGTACCATAGTCTTCACTGTGTTAGGTAAAGTATCCCCCGAGCCATTCGTTTCGAAAATTGTTATACTAAAATTTATGTTACTTCTTGTAACGTTTCATGTATTTTTTTTTTTTTTTGATTGAAATTTCTTTTCTAATTATATTGACTTGATAAGTTCGAATTATAATAATTTTGAACAATATTATTATTCTAATTGTTACTAAGTTTTAGTTTTTACTCTAGAGAAAAATATTTCAATCTTATATTTCTCTGTGTATTTATACTATTTTTTCTAGATAAATTATTCATGTGGAAAAATAATCATTAAAATACACACTCGATATCAGTTCGATAAAATCTTTGAAAATGAATAAAATGAAGTCTAGACAAATGCACTTTTTAAATTGGATGTGCAGTTATAATCTGACGAGAGGAATTAAAAAAATCTATTCAATTCAAAAAATGGACACTTGAAAAAAATTAGAATAACGGTTTTCATTTGTTTATTTATCTTTTTATAAAATGTTATAATCAATAAAACGGGATACTATTTGAAATATTCCTAACGAAACAAAATATGTGTACGAATATGAATTAAATATTGAATATATTTTTTAATTTTCTAATAAAAAAATTATAGGCTTATTACAGTGATAAATTTAGTTCTCATGAGATCACTAAGTCTAAGCAACTTTAAACGTGGTCAATTTTTGGATGGGTGACTGTTTCTATACTTAAAAAGCAAGTACTCTGACCCTTCACGTATGAAAATATATCCGATAAAATACATTTTAATTTACAAGCCGTAACTTTTTATAAAAAGCATATTTTATATTTTATCAGAAGTTTAATTAATCAGAAGTTAAATTAGTTTAACAGAATTTGTAAACAAAATATAAACAAAATATCATTACTTATTTCCGAAATATATTTCATACACGAAAAATATATTTTGTTCATATAATATAAACGAGAATATATTTTTGAAATATATTTTTGTCCGTGCGGGACATAACCTGTGCTGTCAGAGCTTTGGGGGCATCATTTGACCGGGCTCCTTCGGGATACATGACGCCCTCCTGTAGTACCTTGTCCAGTAATAGAAGGGACAGACTGGACAACTTGACAACATCTCTCACCCTGATCTAAGCATATTAAAGCACACGAGGATATCTTTGGATACTACATTGATTTGCAAATGTTATAAACCTTGCAGGCAATTTGTACCAATCAGTGGAAGTGAAGAGGAGGGATAACTTTGTACCATTCCTAATAGTATAAGAATCTGAAGTTAAACATAATTTTAAAGGTTTAGTTGAAAAATAGTAAATAATAATACCCACAGGGATAAAAATATATGCGGAAATATATTTCAAATTTATATTTTTTATATAAATTAAATATATTTTTTCGATAAAATATATATTTATTTTATATATCATTTATCTAACTTATTGCCGCTTTATAAATGATTTATAAATCACGTATATGTGAAATATACACGAATATATTTTAAATATAT
>JAAMPD010001613.1:0-13291 GCA_025266255.1 Trissolcus basalis | reverse complement strand
GGAAAAAAAAGGTACAGTGACCAAAACAATAAGACATAAATAGCGAAGCAATTATATCTCCACTTATTTTTTGAAAAACTGCAAGATTCTGAGAAAAAAAGTCTGAAAAAAGGAAGTTGATTAATATATACGCCGGCGAATACATTTTTTATTGCCATAGCCCGTTTTATTTTGCTCTTTTTATTTTAGTAAGCCACATTACCTGGCAATAAAAAAAACATTCATCATGGCAAACAAAAAAGCACTTTGAACCAAAAAAAAAAAAAAAAATTGCCTTTCAAGTGTTTGCGATTTACAAGGGACATTTTTAAAGTCAATTAAGCGTGGATTGTTAAAGCGGGCCGGAAACAATTTTGGCTGATCTCGTATTGAAATAACACGAGTCGGGTAAACCCTGAGCTGTTTGACTAGCTTTCTCTCATGAAAATAAAAAAAAAAGTAAGAAATAAATTCCTGATCTCCGACCACTCTTCAGCGTCAGTTTAAAAAGTTAAAAGCGCACTTTGATACAGACAAGAAATTGCTCCGCTTATCCTGAGATGAAAAAAAAGAAGGAGGAGAGAAAGAGAGGGAAAAAAAGAAGAAGACAAAAAAGGAAAGTTTGCCTCGGGCAAAAGTGGATTATTCAATGCGCGAAATTCCTCGCGATGCCCCTTTATCTAACGTTCCGCTTGGCGCTTTTTATGAATAATTCTCTCGTTGACCGGAAGCCAATCGTCGCGCACTTATTGCACGAAACGCAGGTCTGCTCGATCCGAGATTGACAATTGCCTGCGGTTCCAATCCTAATTCGACCAATGATTAGTGCATTATTGCTACCAAATACTCACTTCAACCCCTCGTTACGATTGTTCCACAATTCAAATATGCCACGACTCAAACCGCAGATTCATCCATTCCTTTTATCTTAATTTCCAATCGACAATTTATATTCGCAGCTTTTTCCTTTCGTTCCCATTATAATCGTCTGTAAATGTCATCTCAAAAAGAATTCAGTTTCAGTTTCCTTTGTCTTGGTTTCAGATAATTAATAATGCAAGAAATACATTAAAAAACGTTGAAATCTGCTGATTTTTGTGTCCGCCATCTTGTTGTCACATCCGCCATCTTTGTCCGCCATCTTAGTTCACAAAATCAGCTGATTTTCTGTGTTCGCCATTTTGTGATTGCGTCGACCATCTTAGTTCACCTATTTCTAACTTAAAAATGTTCTAAAATTAGGAAAAAATTGATTTTTTTGATAGTGTTTACTTTTTTATTATGATTAAAAAATATTTTTCTTTCCAGGAAGAAGAATTGCGTAATTCGCTGGACCCGAAATACGCTCACCTATCAGACGAACTACACGTGGAAATAACCGCCTCAGCGCCACCTGCCGAAGCCTACGCGCGAATCACATTCGCCCTGCAGAGGTTCGCAAGTACTTGATACCTGATAACAATGATAACATTAGACAAGAACAGATGCGCGAGATGGAAATCATGGGTGACGAGATGGGTATGCCAGAGAGGGGCCCAATGCGTCCCCCACCAGCTGGCATTTTGCGTCCCGCTGTCAGGCCTGGACCACCCGTTGGACCACCACCACCACCACGACCTGTTCCACCTCCATCTAGAGGAGGTAAATGAAAAATTAATATCAAATTGAATCAAATCCACTTTAATTATTTTTAAATTGATTTATTTCAAACAAAAATAAATTTTTAATCTTTATTTGCTTCAAATTTAAAGAGAAACCAGTTTTTTATATTCAAGACCGCCATCTTGCATCAGCCATTTTAGTTTTGCGTCCGCCATTTTGGTCAGCCATCTCAGTTCACTCATTTTCTAACACAATCAGTAATTTTGGAAAATTGATAGAAATTTACGAAAATTTTAATTTTTTCATAAACTACTCTTCAAACATTGCACAAAAAAATTAAAATTTTTCATTTTTGTAATTCACAATTTCAAAATGTAACTTTGTCAGTAACTATAACTCCCCCCTCCATCCTTTTTTCATTATATTATGGATCATTTCGTTTCTGTTAAAAAAAAAAATGTTACTCCGGCGTTATTTCAAAGTTCAAATTTAAATTTCAGTCAAACGAAAAATGCAAAAATTACAGTTTGCAAATTTTTTTCGACTGCTACAGACAGGCGGATGAAAATCCAAAAGAACGCGAGAGCCGAATGATTAATCCAACTTTCATTTGCATTCGCCGTTGATGATCCGCAATCGAATTTACAATGGATAAAAGCTTTTTGCAAAACGATTAATCACTCGAAATGTTTTCTGCGGAACATTATTTGATTTGACAGCATTATTACCTCGCCGATCGTTCGCTCGTTCTCGTCATAAAAGGAGCGTTTATATTTTCAATTCAAATAATTACTATGATTTGTCTTCCAGGCAACGGCCGAGGGACGATTTTTCATTTTCAATTGTTTAATGAACTTGAATGCACGCAAATTCGAATCTACATAATTGGATGAACTTTTTGGCCGACATATCGCCAAGTTCATTGTTTCCCCCTCTCTCGCTCTTTACTCCCGTCAATCCCAACTTCAAATTCAATTTCAAATTTTCATCCGAGAACCAAATTGAAATCAATTTCAGAAACTAATTCCACCTGACTGAATCAAAAATTCACACTTTTTAGATGTACGGGCAAACAAAAAAAAACAACATTTTGCACTTTTTGGGTCACTGTCTTTGACTTGTGCACAATTGTGACCGCGAACATAAAAGCCACCTTCACCTTTGCGCCGCGCTAAATAACGTCGGGAAACTTACTTTTGTGAAAAGAATACGCTTGTACAATTTCATGTAAGAGCGTCTTTCCAAACATGACAATATAACTCATCGAGCTATTCTTATACAAGACTTTGTCCAAAAAAGAAAAGGAAAACCCACTCACATTGTTGCTTTATTGTTCAATGTTTATTCTTACTAATATTGTTTGTTATTTGCAGGTCCGCTAATGAATCAGCCCGCTAATCGAGGACGAATGATTCCTCCCTTGAGAATTGCCCCACCGAAGGCCAAAGTTTTTTCAATTCTGGATCGTGCAAGAGTTGCCATGGACCAAAATTATGGGTATAATCAATTTTATATTCTCTGTTAAATTAACTATATATAAGTAATACCATTATATATTTTTATTATGAATATATACATAATAAAATATATAGAAATTTCTAAATATAATTCAATAAGAAATAAAAATAAATTTTATAACTTATACATACATATGTTATAAAATGTATCAGTTATATTTATACATATATATAACATTTATATAACTAATACTATTATTATATATATTGTTATTAAAAATATACATATTATATAATTAATATAAATAAAATTATAAGTAAAATACAATAATAAATAAATCTGATAAATTTTATAACTTATATACATGTTCTTATAAGATTTATTAGTTATATTTATGCATATATATGACATTTATACAAGTAATACTATTTTTATACGTATATTGTTATTAGAAGTATGTATATATAATTAATACAAATAAAATTATAAGTATAATACAATAATAAATAAATCTGATAATTTTTATAACATATATGGGTTATAAAATTTATTCAGATTTATAATTTTATATCATATGATCTTCTCATCATCTTATATATGATTATATCAGTTATATATATAACGTGTATATATAATACAATTTTTTTGTATTGCATTGATATAAATTATAATTTGAGTATCAAAACAATTTTTTTATAATCCAATTAAGGAGAATTTAATTGGAACCAGTTGACTATTCAGAATGGTTTCAAATTGTATCGCTGATTTTGTTATAATTTTTTTGTTATTGCAGCAGCAGTAGCGTCATAAGGACATGAATGAGCGCGAGCACCCAATTCAAGTTGATACAATTACGTTAAATACGTAATCATGTGTAATCAAACAATTGAATTACAATGTCGAGAGTTGGGAGACCAAAAGTTTCGTCTGCTACTTGATTAATGTAGCATTAATCTAGCCTTAGACCATGTTTATACCATCCGATCTCATTTGCAAATTCATGTTATCATCTCAGTCTGATAACACTCAACATTAATTTTGATCGTCTAGTCTGTTATTCACGTAATGTGACTTTATTGCTTACTACATTCATCAACTATTGATTCTCCGATTTTCAATTCCAACTTACATACCCTCCGCGTCAAACTTTGTCTGATTAATTTTGCAATCGAAAGATCCACCGCCGAAAATTGAACAACAAACAGCGTACAAATTTGCTTCTCCAAACTTTTTCCCTTTTCAAATTTCATTATCACAGTGCAGTTGTTAAATTTTGGATTCTTTATGTCGACCTTTTTTAGTTGCAATTTTTCCAACTCACGAATTGTTTTAATTCCCTTTGCATTCTCCGCAACCTTCAGAGAGAAAAAAGTTGAATTAATATCCTGTCCCTCACAGGCTGGGAAACTTTTCTAAGTAACCGGGTGGGAGGAAGGGGGACAAAAAAAAAAGATTAATTTTTGTCTCGACGAGTCACTTGTTGTAAATAACTGCGAGATCTTCACACCTGTGAGAGCAGGGCGAAGTTATTAAAGATGATACGTCCATTGAGACTGCGGAGGTGCCGCGACATCGACCATCGTTCTCCGCTCGAATCCAGGCTTTTCGCCTGCCATTTGCCTCGAAATTCTGGCTGCGTCAAAGCCCGGCTTATAATAATATCCATCAGTCTTGGCTGCTGGATTTCTTGCCTATCTAGCTCCTATGTATAAATGATCTTCCTATTTTTCTTTCGTCATGATAAATCATCCTCTACTCCGCACGACTGTTACACTTGTTCTTTATCCTGAAAAACAAAATGTTACCTCAAAAAAAAAGACAAACAGACAAAAAGTGCAAAAAACAACCAACCTCCCGTCCGTACAATTATATAACAATATATAAACTATATATATAAAATTCCTTTTACTGATTATGACATTTTTTTTATGTTTGCATCATTTTTATTCGTTCGTTTGTTCCCCATTTGTTTAATTAGTTGGACAAGAAAGGAAGAAAAAGTTGTTCTTTGTTGGAAGCTTTTTTTTTTAAACTAATTAATATCGATTTTTGTAAAATAGTAATAACGAGAGACATTGCAATCCAGTGCAAATTCCACGTCTACAGAGTGAAGCAAAACGTCAGAGCTAAAAGGTTTTTTTCCTGACATTCTTTGACTGATATGACGTATCTCTCTGTCAGATCTTGTCGTTATAAATGCGATCAAATTCAGCTCGGCAAAGTTATTTGAATTATTACCTTCTACCCAAAACTCCCTTGTGAAACTCTCTCTTACAATGATTGCTGGACAAATTAGGATATTCATAGATCATAATATTTCAACTTATCAGAGCCTGTGAAAAAGCCACTTTGGACTCTGCTCTTTCTGACAATTTAATAGAAAATGTCTGAAGCGGTTCAAAAAAACGTGCGAGAGAGAAAAATTGCTTTTTTCCCCTTTAAATTTCTAACTTGAAAAGTCGTTTTCACTTCATTACTAGTTTTTATACATAATAAAATGAAATTAAAATATTTAAATTATGAAATATAAAATATATTATAAAAGTCTGGATATGAAGTTCTAAGAGATATATAAAAATATTACTAATTATATGTTTAACTTATTTAAAATAGTTTTTTTTAAATATAAGTGGATTTTTAGGAATCAAAAAGAATGTGAAATATATAACGCATAAAATATAAAATATATTTTAAAAGTCTGTTATGAGGTTTTATGAGATCTATAAAAATATAACTTATAATATTTATAGTATATAATATGTATATATAGAATATAGTTATATTAGTAATACTAGAGATAGTAATTATTATATATTATACTATGTTTATAATTATGAAAAATATAATTATGCAAAACTAATTTTGATTTTTTTATATTTTTAGGGACGATTTATATCCGCCTCCAAGACACAATACTTATGACTACGAAGATGACATGGGACCCCATGGATCACATGACTATTACGACACCCAAGAATATCCAGGTAAATTGAATAACAAAGAAGCAATCAACTTGTCAAAATTAGTTCAAACATTTTGTTCTTAATCCTATCATTTATAATTTATCTCGAAAATTTTGCTAATCAAAGTCTTTTTAAAACTGACGAACAAAATTATCATAAATAGCAAGGTTAAAAGAAAGTAAAATGAAATAAAAATCAGCTTAAATTAATTTGATGATAAAAAAAAATGAAGAAGAGAATTGTGATAAAGAAAATGTAATTTCACATTCGAGTTCGAGTGACCAGTTTGAGATGCAAAATTTGCATCTTTTCAATAATCCCGCATGTAATCAAGTTACTTAACGAGTGACTGGATTTACAAAAAGAAAAAAAAACAGGCAAAAAATAACGAGGTGGAAATTTCCTTTTTTTTTCGTTCAATAAAAAAAATCATCAAAGCTTCGTTACTGTTGAATAAAATGAAACCTTTCGGCTTAAATTTCTAAACAAAATTAAAACGCAAAAGGACAAATTTTAGACAAGAAAAAAAAAACCGAAGAATTGGAATTTATCGAATAACCGAACGAAATAATGTTTAACCTGATTTTTAATTAGAAAAACAATAAACAGTACGAAATAATTTTGAATATAAATAATGAAAACACAAAATTGATAACCAAAAAAAGGATGACTAAAAACGTTGATTTTAATGACGATTTCCAAGGACCTTTAATGCACCAATCGATGAAATTCACAGAGGAGCCAGCGAACCGCGGTTGGAAATCTTACAAGACACCAACGACATCTGGCGCACCTGCGCGTTTCCGCGCTGCACCGTACACTCGCCCCACCAAGTAAACAATAACAACAAAAATATGAAAATAAACACTTTAATGATAATTTAATTATCCGATAATTAAACATTTTTAAATACCTAAAAAAAAACAGTCGTACCACTTGTATTCCTATAAATAATTAAAGTACCAATGTATGTCGTTTCCTACAAAACTTCGCAGCGCCATCTAGATTTATGTACCAAAAACAAATTTTATCAGATCAATTTCTAGGTTATTTCTTATTTAACTTAGTTTCAAAAACCGACAAATTATAGATGACGCTTCAAGTCAGGTTTCGTTTAATCTGAAAATTAAATTAAGTTTTTTTTTTGTTTTTGATACTGAGATATATTAATTTTAAGAGAAACTCAAAGTTAGGTTATGTTCGTTCGTTTTTTGCTGTCATTGTTAAGCGCTGTAAGACGTTTTCTAATTTTTTCTATGTCGATGAAACGAAAGTTGAGTCTAAAGTGTAACCTTAAATCTTAACTGAGTATTAACATGTAATTCAATTGATAAATAAAAGTAAATTTAAAAATCAATAAACGAACATCAATTTATGAAGGCGCATTAAATATCTCCACATTTGTACGCCGGAGGGCGCGACAGGCGAGCGAAAATGGGTGGCACAGCTGGAACTTGTGAACGTGCCTTCATAAATGACTCTCAAAAGTAATTATTTAAACAACCTTCTTTTCTAGATAAAGAAGAGCTCCGCCGAGAGCCACACACTAATATTTCTTAATTAATAATCGTTTGCACTGTAAAAACACACTCCAGGTTAAGTTTTTAATGCGAATGGGGGAAGCTAATCCAGGTCCATATTTCAATCTTAAAACAGTTGATTAAAAAACAACCAAGGTAAATAATTTGAACATTCTTAACTCGGTGCATCAAAAAAAAATGGAACCTTAAAAATGAACATTTTTCATTTGCCAGTTTCATCCATTTTTTTTCCTCTTTTCTCTCTCTCTCTCTCTCTCTCTCTTTTCCAGACATGTAATTGTGATGATTTTTGGAGAAAATGCAAAACAAAAATAACAAAAATGTTTACAACTTGTTAAAACGGGTTGGTTACAATTTGGTTGGCGGTTATAAATAAAGTCGTTTGTGACTTTTGGGATCTTTGAAATTTGCGTACAATAATCTATTCAGACAGCGAGGAAATAGGTGAACCGCGTCTCGCGCATGTCAGACCAGCCAAGACTTTTCCCGCACAATGCGTCAAGTGTCTACTTGAAGTCACATCAAGGTGTCTTCATACACAACATTTTATTTTACCTCGTCTTATTCGCCAACTTTTCAAACTATAATTAATGATACAAAAATCTTATCTTCTCTTCCGTGAACAAAATTTACATCAAATGTTATTTATATTCTCTACGTTTTATGTATTCCTTATGTATATTTTATGTTCATCTCATTGTATAACTTTGAAAGTTTTGAAAGATTTGGTTTTTTCAATGTTGTTAAATTAAAATCGTGAAATGATAGTTAGCAGTTTTGAAATAGAATTTTCAATTTCGTACCAGGGTAAATATTTGGTTGTTTTCGTACTGTTATTTATTACGTCTTTCATTTTGTTTCGGCGTTTATTTATTGTTCGCAAAAATGAAAATTACAAATGAATTTGGATTGGCTGGTGGTTTCTGTTGCAAAATCGTGGGAGGGAGAATAATTTTCGACTTTTTGCATTTCTCCAAAAGTCTGGGAACCTGCGAACACATCAAGACCACTTATGACTAATTGCATAATTTATTCTTAGGTGTATAGCAAATCTCAGCGTACCGCGTGGGAGCGCGCTTTTGTGGTTCAAAATCCCCCTGGTATCTCGCCGAGTCTCGAGCAGAAAAATTTTTTGATGTACGTTGTGCCAGCACCATTACTTATTTATCACGCTATTACAGCGGATTCTTGACGAACTCATACATTATCTACAATGAATTTCAGTTTTTTCTTTCAAACCTTATTTTTTATATTTTCTATATATATTACATATTTTTGATATTTTTCACAATCAAAAAAATTAATAATTTCAAATTTTTCTTCCTTTTTTTTACAGTTTTTGTTAGTTAGTTGGTCATTATGTATATTTCTATATATATTTGATATATTTGATATATTTTACAGTCAGAAAAGTAATGATTTAATAGTGTTAACAAATTTTCGTTCGCTTTCTTATAGTTTTTGTTAATTAATTCTATTATATTATATTATTTATGATCACAGTGATATATTAATATATATATTAATTTTATTATATATACACTTATTTTTTCATATTTCTATATATTTCATATTTTTGATATTTTTCACAATCACAAAATTAATAACTTCAAAGTTTTCTTCCTTTATTTATAGTTTTTGTTAGTTAATTAATCATTATATATATTTTTATATATGATTCTTCATATATTTCATATATTTTACAGTCACGAAATTGATCATTAAAAAGTATTTCTCAACTATTTTTTTTGATGATTTATCTTCCTGATTTTTCTTAGTATTTTTTGTTATTTTGAATGTAAGTTTTAAATGATACATAAAAACGTTGTATTTTTCATGTAACTTTCAGGTTGAAAGTCGTCGAGGTGCAACGTCCAAAGGCCTCCTTGCAACGGAGAAAAGCCGGAACAAGTGCTGATTGCCAAGAGAAGAAGACGCGAACGAGAATTGAAATTCTATAAATGTCATTTCCATGCACATTTTCAACTTTACCGAATTTTATTAGACACGAAATTTATACTCGCTATTGTGACATTTTTGTATAAGGCTTTATTCAAATCGATTTTCAGATGTATTTTTCAAATAAAACCTTTTCCAATAACTATAAACAACAATTATAATAAAACATTTCAAAATGAGAGAAAGGAACAACCAAGACAAAGAATTCAAGACAAAGTTCAAATTAATTCTTTATAAAATATCTCTATCGGATGACAAATGTCCCCCTCCTCCCTTTTTATAAACATTTTTCAGCAATATAAACGTCTTTTGCGATCGTAATAAAATCGTCGGTTGACAATTTTAAAACAAACAAAAAAAAAGTTGATAAACACTTGAATAAAAGAATAATAGTCAAAAGAACAAAAAAAAATCAAGTCAAATTTCTTCATTTTGGTGTCTACGAATTTAAGTTTTAGATAATAATAATTATAAACCAATGCTAAATGGAACGAACATATCTATGTCTATATAGATCATATCAAAGTACAGAAATGATGAAAAAAATAATATTTTGATTCTGTAATTGAAGCCATTACATGTTTAATATAGGTGTAATGAATATTCAGTTATGGATCGAATGATACTATTATTGATGTCCGTTGCAGGCGAATGCAAATGTAACTAATACATACTAATAACAAAGACTAGAACAAAAAAAATGAAACACTATAATGCAAACTATAAACTTTTCCAATTATTAAAAAACCAAGAACCCTAAACGTCAAAGTTCAAAATTGTATCAAAAAAAAAAGTTGTAACGAAACGAAAAAATAAGAAAGTGAGTGTTATCAATTGTAAAACTTGTTTCTGAATTATTCAATCAATTAAATTTGAATAAAACCAATTGAATTAAATAAAATTTGCGAATTCAATGAATTATCAATTGGAAATCAATTTAAATAATTATTTAAATAAAACGAAGTAATCAAATGAGATTATTTATTTATGCCAATTGAATGGGGCGTTTTCATTTCAAATTCAACGTGACGTACAACTGATTAATGAACAATTTTCAGTCCAACGTAAGATTAAAAATTGATTTCCAAATGTAGCTTTCCGACGTGGTGAAAGAAATACAATTGTATGAAAGAGTACCTGAGAAAAAAAAAACAATTTTTTTCATTTCAACGAAAATTGAACATCGAATAAACGAAGAAAAAGAAATAACAAACGAGACAAATTTTTCGAAAGCTGTTCTGTTTGAAAGACAAATATACTTTTCGCCAAAAAAAAAAAGTCTTTGATTGCAAAGCGGTATTTTTATAATTATGAGAACAAACGAAACGACGCTGCATAATTGATTTGTTAAGACGAAAATGAAACAATGTAACAGTCCTGCAATAAATAATGTAACGGTGAACTTAATATGACCATCGACAACGCTATTTAATCTTTCACTCGACGCTGATATTGTAAATATATAATCGAATTGATTAGTGGAATAAGCTTTTAATCATGTACAATTTATCCATTTTTTGAAATATGAATGAAATTGAATTTTACATTTAAATTTAATTTGTGTTCCAGCAGCTTTCAAAAAACAACAAAAATTGTAAATCCAGTTTTGCAAAAGTTTCTTTTTTTCGTCCATCGATGACCTGCTTATAAAAGTGGAAAATAGGGCGTATCATATTTATTTATTTTTCAAAAAGACCCGAGAATGAATTGTGTTTCATGAATTTACGTCACCTAGATCTATTTTTATAAATTTGAACAAACTTTTGATTTCGCCAAAAGTTTTGTCGAAAGTTGTTAAATTGTTTTACAACGTAAGTTGATTTGAAATGACAAACTAGTATAACAAAAGTATACCAGTTTTAATAATAATAATAATACGAACAAAAAAAATGCTACGAAAAATTGTCATTTCGATTCAAAGTTTGATTGAAAAATGATTTGTAAATAATGATAGATATAAAAAAAAAAGTAACTTTTAACCCTCTGGTTGTGACAGATTATAATCAATAACGAGTTTTGTATCACGAATTTATATTGTTTATGAAATGATATTGTTTATAATTAAGCCAACTTTGTTAATTAAATAAAGAATTCAAGGGAAGGCAAATTTGTTAACTTGAGAAGTAACACGACGGAAACTTTTTTAAAAATTAAGCAAACAAAAATTTCGCTGAAAGTTTGATAGAATGTTTAATAGGATCCGAAAACATTTGATTTAATTTTTGTTTGTTTGTTCGTTTTTGTTTCACAAATTTGCCTTCGTGCCAGAAAAAAAATGTTTCCGATTCGTCCAATGTTTTATTCGTTCAGGTTACCATTTTACAGAAAGACGCACGATTGAAACCATATAATTAAATTAACGAAACAAAGATGTCTATTAAACATTTTAGAATAAAACAAATTGGAGAAAAAAAACGTGTTCAATTTCGCAGTCAGTTTTAATTTCCTGTCCCAATTTAAACTGAAATTTGATAGAATTGTTCAAACATTTGGAGCCAAAATGAAGTACAAACTTTCGAATGAAATGTTTCAGACGAAAATAGGATTCAGAAGGGGGAAAAAAGAAGTCAAAGGATTCTCAAGTCACGAATTACAGACAAGTAAAAGACAATAATTTAATGTCAGAATGATATCGATGACAATAAATAATTACAAAGATCTAATTTCTATATATAAATACACTGTATTTCAATTCGGTTAACAATTTTGCCTCGGAGCTTATTACGTTTAAAAAAAAACATATTACAACTATATATACAGTATAACAATAATTTGCCTATGAATCAAAGTCTCTTTACAGTCTCACTTTTTTAGTTTGCTAATATAAACTCACACATTCAGGTCTATACAAATTAATTTATCTTTGAACAAACTTTTTAAATCGAAAGAAAGATGAAAGGGTGGAAAAAGGGCAAAGAAAATGAAATTAAAAATCGAAATAACTCGGGAACTTGAACGGTTTTTTGATGGTCGGCTCGGCGTTCGCGTCCAGCAGATAAAACGAAACGGGCCGGCCGTTGAAAACGTATGGTCCCTTATTGAGACTGACGAGGGAACTTTTTTTGCCATCGCCGTCGATATCGGTGTAACTGTAAACCGAAGTTGGTTTGCCATTGCTGATAAAATCGATCGGCACCTTCACGATGGGCACCTGATTTTGCTTGCTAAATTTCGAGTGGTCGGGCAGCCTGTAGGAGGGGGGCTGCGAGATGTACCCCAGTCCTGGAACGAAAATGTAAGGCGAGGGTGGCAGTTTGATGTAATAAATATTGCTCTCCTGGTACGGCTGACGACGATAATTCTGGTCCAGGTATGAATTTTCCGAACTGTTCAGCTGGATTGTCTTTTGTCTTCGAGTTTTTCTTGGCTGTTCTGTACAATTTTTGTCCAGCTTCTTGCACAAATCTTTCACGGTCATTTTTGTCTGAAAAAATGAAATTAATTATATTCCATTATGTACATTGTACATTTCCTATATAATCCTTACTAATATATAAAAATGAAAGTATGTTTGTTTGTTTGTTTGTCAGCGAAAAACTCTGAAACTAAACGATATATTTGGAATTAAAATTATACATGGTTATTCTTTAGCATCACAGAATTAAAATAGGCTACTTAAAAATTTGATTTGAGAAGTATTTTTTGAAAAAATTTCAAAAATATCAAATTTCAACTTTTTTCGGCGACGAATTTTCTTCCGTTTTTTGATGGATTATGTTCAATTATAATATTGAATTTAACATTAATTGGAAATATTATTACTTTTTGATTCAATAAATAATAAAACTT